>LOEQ01006146.1:20465-31475 GCA_001685075.1 Bramus lutescens
TCCTCCCCCTCCTTCTTCCTCCTCCCCCCTCCTTCTTCCTCCTCCCCCCTCCTTCTTCTTCACAAGTTTCAAGAAGCAATACAAGTTACATCAAAAGATTCACTTTTAATTTTAGCATTGTTTTGTTTATCTATACATAAGTTTCATAACACAGAACTGTGGTGATTCTGTCACATTTGCTTGGATATCACTCCTTAAAGTGATACTTGAACACTGAAATCTAAAACACAATGATGTCTAACATTGAATCCTACTTTAGGAATTTGAAGAAAACTGAAGACAGAAAAAGAAAGCTAGAAGACCTTCTTAAGTCTGTTGGTCAAAAAGTGTCAGAACTCAAAGAAAAGTAAGTCCAGTTTGGAATTGTAGCACGTCTCAGCTCATTTGGAAGGTTTCACATCTGGTTGTACCCACTGTTTTTTCCTCCTCTTGAGTCACTATCCAGTTGCAATAGGGAGAGAGTAGTTGAGGAAGTGTTCTTACTTACTACATGGTTGCTCATGTCTGTGGTCCCAGTACTTGGGACATGAACAAAGAGCATCCTTGGCTACATGGCTAGTTATAGGGCAACCTGGACTACACAAGACTGTCTGGAAAAAAATGAACAGCCCAAATAAATACTAGTAATACTTTTCTACAGGTTATGTGTTTCTCCTTGTGGTACAAGGGGGTCAAAATCAGGGCCTTGCGCATGCTAAGGAAAACTGCTAAGTTTCGAAAAATCATAAAAATTTGTCTTAGAAATTTCCTTTTTGTCAAGGGAATGTGGAGATGTGGTTGTAGAAGACATCCCAGCACAGACCTCTGGCCTCCACATGTTCCTGCACAGGTGAACATACCTCCTGCACAGTGCACACATGCGCATATCACACACTGCATATACAGAATACACAAAACACTGCTAAAAACTGGCAGGTAGACACTACGTGAGAGATGATACACAATGGACCAGATATTTTGTTTCAGCAGATAGATATTTGAGAGGATTAGGCCAGGAAGTAAGATGAGAGGAAGAGAGTAGGTAGAATGTGCTCAAGGAAATTTTAAAGATAGAATATTTTATCATCGTGTAAAAAGTTCACATGGTAGCTGATGGGTTTGTGCCACTAGAATAGGAAGAAAAGCAGTTCTAGAAAATGGCTGAGTATTCTTAGGATCAAGACCTTGAGTTAACACTGGGAGAAATGTGTATAGAATGTAGCCTGCAAGGCCTGTGTCCCAGTCCTTGAGTACAGACTGATGTACTGATTAGTGCAGAGAAGTGTCCCTAGGGCTTTCTTTGGGTATATTCTGCTACTGAGTGCTACTCGAGCAAGAATGAAAGAGTTTAAGTGTGTATGTTTGTATACTAGTCTTATTAATGGTATTTTAGACACACGTATAATCAGTATGTTCTAAGGATAATTTTTTTGTTCCTAATTGTATGTTAATGTTTTCTTAGATTTCAGAGCAGAACTTCAGAAGCTGCCAAACTTGAAGCTGAAGTCAGCAAGGCACAGGAGACCATCAAAGCTGCGGAAGTCCTGATTAGTCAGCTGGACAGAGAACACAGGAGATGGAACACACAGGTTTGTTTAAGAGAAGAGCCACAAACACAGGAAACCTGGGTGTAATGAATGTATTTTCTTTTTTTCTAAATAAGGAGACCACGACAAATATACATTAGTTTATAGCTGGCCTTTGACAAATAACCCTGAAGTGAATGATGAGTCAGTAAGTGAGCTCGTCTTTAATCAAAGCGTCTTTCTATGAACATACTTTAGGAAAATCACTGTTGGCTTTGGCTTGCCCACCTTGTTGATGAGAAGGGCAGGGAGGGCAATGATCTGAGGGAACTTTGCCACAACAATAAGGTTAATATTCAGCACTGTTCACCAATTGTTTTTATTGATATGTTCCATGATTTCAACTTTAGCAACTTTCTGTTTAAGGTTATTTTTAATTTAATTTTGTGTGGTGGAGTACATTCATCTAAGAAAACATGTTTATAGAAATATCTTGCATCTCAAACTTTTAAAAACTTTGAGTTCTTACTGATCTTTTGAAATTTTGGAGTTGTTAAGGTCTTATACTTAAATGAGTGCTGGGTAATTTTCCTAATTGGGACTGTCTTCTGAGGGAGTGCCCCACATGTACTGTCTTCTTCCAGGTTTCTGAGATATCGGAGGAGTTAGCTACCCTCCCCAAAAGAGCTCAGCTGGCAGCTGCGTTCATAACCTACCTCTCTGCTGCTCCGGAAGGCCTCAGGAAGAACTGTCTGGAAGAATGGACTAAGGCAGCTGGTTTAGAGAGTTTGTATTGAATTATTATGAGCTTTAAATTTCAGTGTGACAAAAATGGCCCTCCAGTTCTGTTCCCTTTACTTCTCTCTCTTTTTTTTTTTAACCTGTATGTCACCAGGGATAGTATGACTACTTCAGATTTGTTTTTGTAACTTGTTTAAATTTCTACTCCTACATCCATATGAGACACAGGCCTCCCTCTGAATTATTTTTAATTTTGCACAAAGACAGCCAAGTATGTTATTTATTAGCATTAATATCACATGCCAAGGTAAATGGGAGGCTCTAACTTTTCTTTGAATTTTGTGTTTTTTTACAGCTTATTATGACTGTGAAACATTCATTTTCACTTTTTGCAAAACTTTTTCCTGGGTTTGTTTTAATTCACAGGAATGGGCATGAGGCCAACGCATGCCACGGCCTTCTGTGCTGGTCTGTCTGTCAGGTGCTGGTTACTATGGTGCCAGTCTGTCTGTCAGGTGCTGGTTACTATGGTGCCAGTCTGTCTGTGTGGTGCTGGTCGTTACAGTGCCAGTCTGTCTGTCAGGTCCTGGTCACTATGGTGCCAGTCTGTCTTGTCAGGTCCTAGTTGCTATGGTACCAGTCTGTCTGTCAGGCGCTGGTCGCTGTAGTGACTGCTTGATGCTTTTGCTTTTCAGAATTTGATCTAAGGAGATTTCTTTGTACTGAAAGTGAGCAGTTGATCTGGAAAAGCGAAGGCCTTCCATCTGATGACCTCTCTGTGGAGAATGCCATTGTGATCCTACAGGTAACTGATAAGATAGTCTCAGGTATTATATTGAAAACTGTCTACCCTGTAGTGTAAACACGCTGTAACTCTGAAGCTATTCTTTCTTTAGTTAAATACAATGGCAAAAAAAAATTGACAATTAAAGTTGATTATCTGCTGTTCAATGAAATTTATTTTTAATTAAATAGAAAAGTGTAAGCTAAGATGGCCTTTTATGATGATAAAATACTTAAAATTGAATCTTGCAGTAGTCATAGTTATATTGTAGAGTACCCTGAATTATCTCATACTCTATTTCTTTCAGAAATTTTGTATTTCAATTTAATTTAATTTACCAAACAAAATTCTTCAATGAGAAAAACAGTTTTGGGTTACAAGTTAGAAATGAACATCTGTACATTTTGGAAAATCCTTCATGTTGTGTGTTTTCCTAAAGTTGAAAATACTTTCTTGGCAGCGAATATGAAAGCCACACTGACAGCCGTGGTTACAAACATCATAGACTAAGAAACTTATTACATTGTTCAGTGGCAGCTTCACTCTGCACGCACTCCATTCTGCTTCCTCTTCCCCTCAGTGTCTTTCTCTCACCGCCATCACCGTCATGGCCTCACTGTCTCCTCACAGTTATGCCCTTTTGTTTTGCTTCATGACTCGGTCACAAACTTTAAATGAAGTTTGGTTTTATCATTAAATTGGTGTACCTTTCACAATTTTCTACATTTGTTTTATTGCATGTGTGCGCATTCATGCATGAAGCTTGGAAGACGTTGTGCAGGTCTTCTGTGTAGTCAGGCTTGGGGCCAGTGCCTTCATCTGAACTGTCCTTGCTGGCCTGTACGAAGTGCGTGCTAACTTTCTTCCTAAGTGATAGGATTAATGTCCTGTCTCAACAGATTACACTCTACACAGCATTATTTTCTCTCTCTTTCCTCTCTGTAACCTTTTTTTCTGAACATTTTTTTCTTTATTATCTTACTACCCTCAAGTGTGTGTGTGTGTGCCCATGTGTGTGTCTGTGTACATTAAATGTTCCTCCTTAGATAGCATGAAAAAATTTTATATGATTCTTGGCTTGGGTCCTATTTATTTCTCTAATTTGTTTTGTTTTATTATATTTATTAATTAACTGTCCATACTTTTGTCTAGGTGTGTTGTCTGGAAGAAGTCACTGACTACAAATTGAATGGTCTATTAATTTAAATTGATTTTACTGTTTTTTGATTTGTTTTCTGAACTTTTTTTTATCTTCTTTTGCACTGACATAGACATCTGGAGTCTCAATTGCTTTTGCAGATAACATGCTGTATCAGGCTGTAACCTGTGTTCTGTGTATTTACACTCTGTGTATTTCTATCATGCTTGTCATACTTATTGATTCTTCCTTCAAGGTTTTGGACTCATACTCCTTCTGCTCACTTCAGTTATCAAAGAAAGTCATAATTTGCAAGTGTTGATAAGTCTGACATAGTGGCACACTCATGCTATCCTAGCCTGAGAAGCTAATGCAGGAGGATTTTAAGGAGTTCAAGGTCATCATAGGTTGCATATATACATAGTGAGATGATATCACAAAACCTCAAAGCAAAATGAACCACAAAGAATTCCCCCAAGAGCTATGATGGTTTAAGAATTATTTCCTAAGAATGAATGATGAGGAAGGTAAGCCTCTAGAAAATATGTTTATGAGAAAATATATGTATATATTTATAATAATGAAAAGACAACTTTGTCTTCAGAATTGGGTTTCATAATCAATGTGGGAATGTACCTGTGAATTTAACTTTAATAATGACCTTATATTAAATTTCATTTAATATCGACAAGGTTTTTGACTACTTATGCACACTCCTAATGCATCCTCACTGTCTACCCCCAAAAAATTACTTGCAAAATAGATTAATTTGCAATTATGGTCTACGTTGTATCCCAAATCTAAGATATGTTAGGTCTGAAATATGTTGTAGTTAAATGTGTGATTGGGAAGCACATGCTTAATAACATGTATGAACATACTAGGTAACATTTGTAAAATGAATTTGCTAAGGATTGAAGTTGCTATGTAGCTGAGGGTGACCTTGAACTCCTGATGTTTCTGACTCTACTTCACAAAGCCCAGTATGTATAGGCTCATGTCAGCACACCAGCTTCCTCTGTCTTAAGGAGTAGATAGATTTGATCACAGACAGCTTGCCTCTGTCTTTCAGGAACTTTGGCTTTTAGTAATTTCATGTTGACCAATTTCAGTTTGTTTCCATGTTAAAAATATGTCCCTCTCTCCTCTGCCCACTCACCAGCTTGCTACTCTTCTAAAAGGATTCAGATGAGCCTCTTGTTTTGCGTTTCTGTGCAGTGGCAAGTGGCCACTCTGAATGTGATGTATCAGATACCCTAAAGCGTGCTGTGCAGGGTAGGACAGGCTGCTCTCCATTATAAGCCCTCTCTTGCCCTCTGCATGCTCATGGCCTGTTTCTCTTACTTTTCTCTGGGAAGTAGCATAATCTTAGTTCAGTAATTTAGGCCCAGACCTGTGACTTCTTGTTGCTAAATGCATTTCTCAGATATCTCCAGAACCATCATGTTTACTGACATTCACTTCTGTGGCTTCATTTTGTACCAAGAAAAATGGCTGTGCCATCAGCACCTTCCCCCCTTGTGTTGCTTATTTCCTTTCATTGGAGTGATGTTCCTGAAGTGTTAGTCTGCTCATCACAGTGTCCCTCGGTGTATGCCAGGGACTTTCCATTACTCGTCATGTAACGAGTGTGTTGGAGTTGTCCCAGTGCTCCAATCTCTGTAGCCTCTTTTCCATCGTGGGATTAGCTCCTTTACCTGGGTAAACTTTCTTGGCTTAGTTTGACCTGGCTTTTCCTACTCCAAGTTCATGTGTCCCTGTGTATCCTGTGTACTTCCTCATCATGCAGTTTTCATTTTTGCTTCTTAAATGGACCTGAAGTCATTGAAGGTAAGGAAATTTGTCTTCCTCATTTCTGGACTCTTTGTCTGTATTGGTTGTCATCTAGTATTATAGGTGAGCGAATGATTTTTTTATTTGTAACAATGTTCTCAGAGTAATTTTAACTGGATTTTTATCGTGGAACACAGAGATAAAATGTACCTTAGACAGTTTGTCTAAAGTTCTGTGAAGAAGTATATAAAGATGAAAACCGACTTGTAAGTTGGTATAGATTTGTTACACATACTTTGCTAAAATGAGACACTTAAAAATAAACTTCTTTTTTTCTGACTGCATCAGATCATTGGTTTAAAATCACGGGTAAGAAATCTTTTAATTTTTAAAGTAATGATGTTGAGGGTGTGATGAAATCTGCTAGAACTGATGTTTATTACTGAATGTTAGCAGAAAGCCAGATTCAAACACACAGTAACACTGAAGAGGCCATTTACTAGCCAAGTCCTTTTGCCAGGGGTTGTGCCTTCGTACAGTGGAGCATAGAGGCCACTAGGCAAGGATGCCTGGTGAGGAGCACGCAGTGGGTGGGTTTGTGTGAGGAAGCGCAGTGGGAGGAGCTCCTTTTCTGGAGAACCAAGACTCAGAGCAGCTGTTGGAAAGTCCGAACACTGTTGCTGGTGGAAACTGTTTGGGGGTGTTGTCTGTTCCTGCTACTGCCTTCCTCTGATGTACCATGAAAGTTCCAGTTGTGTTCTGGGGGGCACAGCCGAAGTCCCTGCGTTACACCTGCTGTCATTTGTGTTCTCTTATCACTGTAGCAAGTGTGTTGTTCTTTAAGTGAGAAAATTTCAGAAAAATTGGTTTGTTGTTTAAAACCATTTAGTAGATAATGATTATTTAAAACTATCATGTATATAGGGCTGGAGAGATTACTCAGTGGTTATAGCACTGACTGCTTTTCCAGAGAACGTGGGTTCAGTTCCCAGCGCCTTCAAGGTGGCTCACAGCTCTCTCTAACTTTAGTTCCAGGGGACCTGGCACCCTCACCCAGGCATACATGAGGCAAAACATTAATGTACATAACATAAAAATAAACAAATAAAAATATCACATAGGTAATACGCATTTTCTGTTTGTATGTTGCGTCCCTCCATCTGCTCAGCACTGATGGAGAGCAGCTTCAGTGCTTAGAGCTCTACCAGTGTGAGACAGTCTGCGGAAAGGAGTTCCCCACTTCTCTTGACCCTGATGGATCGATTGCCTATTCAGTGTCCCTCTAAAGAAGTCTGAAGAGTATGCTCACTTTATAGTAGTTAGATTTAATTGTTTATCACTTGGTCCTAGTAATTTATCTAAGTGCTTTTTGTTGCAGCTACAAGCCACACCGTCTCTTCCACTTTGTGCTTGATAGAGTTGTGTTCTACAAAGATACAGAAAAGCTAATTTTGCAATGGATTGACAAGTTTTAGGAATTTGTTTTTATTTAAATAAAACTTCACCATTATTTAAAAAGGTTTTTCCCCCACCTAGAGTCGTGTGTGCCCATTCCTGATAGATCCGTCTTCTCAGGCAACAGAGTGGTTAAAGACACATCTGCAAGACTCACGTTTGGAAGTTATTAACCAACAGGTATGCACCACTTATGATCTAGGTCCTGACTGCAGATAAACCAACAGTGAATACAGCTCAGGGTCTGTAACAAGAAGACACGTGCAGAATGAGCTGCTCACAGTGTTCCTCTGGGAATCTGGGCTGCAGGTCTGTCACTTCTAGCAAAGCCCAAAGCACATTGTTTTTGGTGCTAGTGACTCATCGAGCCCTGGGAGTTACAACAGTGAGTAGGCACAGATCCTCCTCCTCATAAGAGGAGCTAAGGAGACAAACCTTTACACTGTGCCACAGTTAATGTCAAATGAACTGTAGTTGTAGTGCTTTGGCAGTGACCCCTCACTGCCTAATTTGCCTTACTAAGGAAATTATTGTGGTCTTAATCGAGTTTGTAAGGATCAACATTTGATTAGGATCAACATTTTTATAGATACTCTTAAGATATTTGAAAAATTACTTCCAAATTTCACATTCCCTATAAAAGCTTCTATCTCATTTGTATGTGGTAATAATAGCTGGAAATTAAGTGATGTATAATATATACACATCTGTTATGTACCAGTTGGGATAATTCTTGAGAAATGCATTCTTGGGAAATTCTCCAGTATGAACATTGAATACATCCCTGTATCTGACACTGTATAGCCTGCCACATGCCTGGCTACATATTACAACCTCTGGCTTTCAGGCCACAGGCCTGTACAGCAGGTTATTGTACCAAACACTATACCAGGGATAGTAGCAGTGCATGATGTTATTTAACTCATCTAAACAAAGACTGGGTACAGAAAAACATAAATGATAAAAAGTAAATATATAAGGACCCATTGTATAGAGGCAGAAACCAGCAGCACTGGAGGGCATCATTGGGGAGGTAGTGCATGTCTGGATGTTGTGATGGTCCAGGAACTTCCAAGCATGCCCAACTTGCAGCTAGCTTTTTTTTTTAATAAGTAGAAAAAATACATTGGATAAATATTGATAAAATACAGCGTGGTAGCTGTATAAGCCAGGTGCACAGGTGCATCCTCAAGCATAAAGATTGCACACCATCAGTGTTGTGTACTTACAGGCAGTTAGCAATCATATGGATACACTCCAGAGTCACCACAGTTTGTGCACTGTCTGTTATGCTGTGACACCCATGGTATCACCGGTCAAGGGGTAGTTTGACTCTGGTCATCTTATGGAGTCTGCTGTTGACTGAGTCGTGAGCAGTGTATCGTTCTCCTCTGCTTTCACTTAGGAGATTTTACATTTGTTTTCCTTCCACGTGGAGGCTTGGAATAATATTTAAAACTTGGCTTTTGCTAGACAGAAAGCCTAAAAATTTCTGATCGATTATAAAATCTTCCCTAATATTCCTTTCACAATATTAATCCTTGCTTATAAAGACAAATTTACAGGAATTTTTCATCTTGTTTTTTTTTTTAAACTTGGAACACAGTGAAGTAGTTTCTTTGAATACATGTCCATTTATTGCAGATAGTGATTGGAATTTTACTTTTATAACGACTTGTAAGTATAGTGTAAACTTGATGGGAGCTTTTGTATTGTGGCGAACATGAACGTTTGCCATTCAGCTGGTACACACTTGCTTATAGGTATGCACGATGAGAATGCTCTAAAGATCTGCTCTCCAAATTATTTTTATGATTAGCAGTAATATAGTAGACACTTAGAATTTAATAGGGAAAGAAGAGCTTGTGTTATTTGGGTTTTTTGTCACAATAATTTTAAAGCTTTATTTTTCTTATGTGTACTTAAATTATGAAAATTTGAAGATAATTTATTCAACTAAAATGATTTATTACTAAATATTTCATAACTGGAAAACAACCATGAATGACCTTAATCAGTACTGTAGATAATAGACTTTTAAAACTTCAGATAGTTTCTGTTGGTATCTTCATCCATTGTTTATAAGATCCTTTGTAAACATTAAGAGAAGGAACTAAATGCACTTTCCTTTATTACCTCAGGACGGTAACTTTATCACAGCTCTCGAGTTGGCAGTGCGTTTTGGGAAAACCCTCATTATACAAGAGATGGATGGGGTGGAGCCTGTTCTTTATCCACTGTTGAGACGAGATCTGGTTGCTCAAGGTAAATGTTTCTTGAGTACCAGTTTTTAAAACCAGGAACAAGCTTCCAAGAGTCTCTTCTGGTGCAGCCACATAAGAAATGCTTGATTGTCCCAGCAATGCAGTGTGGGGCAAGGTTCACACTATCATTATCCATTGTCATTGCAAGTTGTGACAGTGTTATGTAATTGTTGTCCTCAGCGATGCTCATTAGAGACTCAGGACTTTTCACTCAGGGTAGCTGTTTTATCATGCACTTCCTAAAAAGAAAGCACGTGCTTAGCACACCTGTGACATGTGCAAACAGTTTGAGCACAGCTAGCTACTCTTACCAGTTGTGAGAACTGTAAGAATTTTCTGAAGCTGTTGTCCTAGATGCTGCTTATAGACTGACTACTTTTGCGAGCAAGCTTTTTAAAAAATTTTTATGATTTATTTAACTTTATTTTATGTGCATTGGTGTGAAGGTGTCAGATCCCCTGCAACTGGATCTTCAGACAGTTGTGAGCTGTCATGTGGGTTCTGGGAATTGAACCTGGGTCCATCTGGAAGAGCAGTCAGTACTCTTAACCACTGAGTCATCTCTCCAGCCCCTGCAAACAAGCTTTTTTGAAGATATCTGCACTTCTTCATGAACACCTCATATGGCTTTTCGGAAATGCTCATGAGGTCCTTCCATGCCCCGATAAACAGTGACTTCTCTGGGCATAGCTAACAGTGAGTCAACCCTGGGACTTCCAATTTTTTAGTTGCTCATACTTTATTCATAGGACTTCCTGTGGCATAGATGCCTTTGAATTTCCCATCTTGTAATTTTCTAGTAAACTCTTGGCTCATCATTTTGGATTTAGATGGAATCATCTTTTTGCCTTAGGAAGCATTTTTTAGGTTTAGCTGTGTCAAATAATTCTGTATGCATTACGTTTGGTTAATTTTCATAAGTATTTCATGTACTGTAGGTGGAGTCTGCTTGTTTGCTCCCAGCCACCCAGACACGAAATAAGCACATGCAAACTGTATTAATTAAAACTCTACTTGGCCCATTAGCTTATGCATATTTCTAGCTAGCTCTTCTATCTTAAATTAGCCCATTTCTGTTAATTTGTGTATTGCCACGTGGTGTAGCGATATGGGAGAGGGCCAGTTTTTCGTCCTGCCCTGCTCCCACACAACTAGCTTATACCCCGAAATAACAACACACAAATTGTATTCATTTAAATACTGCCTGCCCCATTATATCTAGTCTCTTCTTGGCTAACTCTCACATCTTAACCCATTTCTAATAATCTGTGTACCACCACGAAGTGGTGGCTTTCTGGAAAGATTCTAACCCACGTCCATCTTGGGCCGGAGCTTCATGCGGCTGCCTGA
>LOEQ01006146.1:41092-51501 GCA_001685075.1 Bramus lutescens
GATCTCTGTGAGTTCGAGACCAGCCTGGTCTACAAGAGCTAGTGTCAGGACAGGTCTCAAAGCTACAGAGAAACTCTGTCTCAACAAACAAAAGCAAGCAAACAAACACACACATTTTCAGACTCATTACATGTTAAGAACCTTACACTTTTGTAATGTGTTGTACCTATTTTTACTTTATTTTCTGCCTTTTCACTTAATTTAAAAAATAATTTTGCAAAACCAAGACCATCAAAATTGTAACTCATGTTTTTTGCATTTGATAGAATGCTGTCCTTTATTGTTTTGGAAGAGAATCTTCACTGGCATTGACTGCTTAGTATTTTCACCAAGGATGCTATATAGTCCTTTGATTGTAAACAATGATCTCATTTTTCCCAATACATATCCCACTAATATATATTATTTTGAAATTGTTTATGTACTCAAATTTGAAGTAAAGTTTTATGTAATAAAGAGCTTGTGCTTTGGGGAAAGATTTTGCCAGCAAAAATTAGCCTGCTCTGTCTTGGCGAAATGAAGTATTTGTACAACTGAAGGTCGTAAGTGAATGCCTTGGAAATCAACTTTAAGGAAATTAAGGTTTACACACCATGACTCTGATGAGGATTTCCAAAGTGATCCAGGAAACTGGTAGACATTGGATGTCCAGTGTTGTGGTGGGTTATGTGGCCATTTCCTGCAGTATGCCATTTTTGTGCCGATTTTGTGTACACGCACCCGTGAGGTCAGCCGTGAGTGTCTTTGTGTAGTGTTTGCCTTTCTGTGGTATGTGTCTTAGTCTGTGTGCATCTGCCAATGTCGCCATAGTGATCTGTGTGCTAGCCAATAAAGCATGTCACATCTGCCTGTGGTTCTTCACACATGCTCTTCATTCAGCCTTTTGGACTCTGGAAATCCTCTTTTCCTTGTTTTAGAGCCTTACTGCCCAAGAGTATATAGTTCCCTTAAGACAAATAGTAGATTTCAAGAAGATATGGAATGCTGAAATGGTTTTTAGTTTTGACAGGTATTTAAAAATAGAAAACTATTCAGTATGTAATCAAACAGGGTGATATAATACTGTGTTGGTTGAAACATTTTGGTAAAAAAATAAATATATATACTTCTCAGTAACAGTTGTTCTGTGTTAGACAATATTTGGTTGGATAGTACTGACCCATGTATGTGTACATGTGTATATGCACATTTAAATTTATTTTCATATAATTTTATAAATATAGAGTAAAAAACTCTAGTTTACAAGTGTTTTAGAATAAAGTCCATTTTAATTCATTTCACATGTGAGGCTATGTAGTAAACAGTTGTTAACAGTTTAATTCATCATTTCCTGTGTGAGGTTGCATGGTAAACAGTTAACAGTTTAATTCTTCATTTCCTGTGTGAGGTTGCATAGTAAACAGTTAACATGTTTGCCAGTTCCACACCTTTCACTGGAAACCTAGCTCCATTTCTCTCAACCATTACAATTATTTTACCAGTCTTTTTTTTCTGTAATTACAAACACAAAAATATAAGCTGCCTAGTCTAATTTAGTGCCAGAGTTGAAGTTTACAATCCATGTATTCTGTAAATGACTTCTGAAATGATGTGTTATGTAGAACTCTTGTGCTCTCTCCCCATTTCCAGCTGGTCAACCCTGTCTTTCTCTAGTTCACATCTGTTTATTTTGAGTGTATGTGTGCATTTGTGTGTGCGCATGCATGTATACATGCGTGTGTGTGCGTGTGCACTTGTAGGTTACACTCAGGAATTGTTTTCTCCTTCTCTGTGGAAGCCTCAGCAGCAAGCTCCTTTACCCACTCATCTTGATGGTCCTCAGTTTTTCTAAATCGGTGGAGATAATAATCAGTAATACAATAATGTTGTGACAGTTATCTAGAACACAATTCCTGAGTCAGTCTGAGTACTGGAGGTGTGGGTTTCATTGTACAACTTTCCAAGTTCATATTAAAGCTTGTCCCACCCGAGCTGAATTGGTAAATCAGATTCAAGTCTTTTAATTAACCTTACCTCATGTTGAAATAGGTTGTGTTTTTAATGCTATTGCTATCAGAGTGATGTCTGGTAGTTGAACTAGTACTATTGGGAGTTTCATTATTTTTTTTTAAGATTTATTTGTTATGTATACAGCATTTTTACCTGCATGTATGCCTGCACACCAGAAGAGGGCACCAGTTTTTTTTTTAATCATAGATGGTTGGGAGCCACCATGTGGTTGCTGGGAATTGAACTCAGGACCTCTGGAAGAACAGACAGTGCTCTTAACCTCTGAGTCATCTCTCCAGCCCCGAGTTTCATTATTTTTATTATTTCTATTTTAAAATTGATTGTAATCTTCATTTATTAATCCTTTGATTTTATAAATTTAAAGAAATTTCATAGTATAAAATACTGCATTAGTGTACAATATAATGCACTTATTTAGTTAATTTCTTGGGGTTTGTGGATAAGGATGTTTATTTCAGAACCAACTTTGAGTCTGAAGAATAATTTTTAAAAGTTATTCAGCTATAAAATATATGTAAATATTTCTAAATTTCTTAATGGATTTTCAAATTCTAATCTACAGGACTCTGAAAATACAGAACAGAGAATCCAGTCTCTTGTCAGCTCACTGAAGCATATGGTGTATGAATATATATGCCGGTGCCTGTTTAAGGTAAGGATTCATCAGATATAAACTGCTCCTCACTCCTCTGTCGTTGAAATGGGCAGTTGTGTTGACAGACACTGACTTCTCACCACATAACAAAATGTAGCCAGAAGGAAAAAAGACAAGGTGAGGACACTAGGCTAGCTGAACACCTGTCGTCTGTTGTAAGGTGGAAGGGTCTGCTTGTTCGTCCCATCTGCCCGGCTAGCTTACACCCAAAATAACCACACAGAAACTGTATTAATTAAAACACTGCTTGGCCGTGAACTCTAACTTCCTATTGGCTAACTCTTAAATATTAGTTTAACCCATCTCCATTAATCTGTGTATCGCCACATGGCAGCGACTTACCGGAGATTCTAACTGGCGTCCATCTCAGGCAGAGGATCCATGGTTTCTCCTCTGACTCTGCTTTCTTCCTCCCAGAATTCACTTCTGTTTTCCCCACCTACCTAAGTTCTGCCCTATCAGGCCCAAAGCAGTTTCTTTATTCATTAACCAATGAAAGCAACACACAAACAGAAGGAACTCCTATACCACATGTCCTCAGTCGTCTTGTGTTTACTAAAAAGGAGGTTAACCATGGGTAACATGTCATTTCCCAGCCCAGGTTCCTCATCCTCAGGTCTAGTATCATCTGGGGACATGTCTGTGTGAAGTGGCTGTTCTGTGCCTGTGAGATATTCACCATCCCCGCGGCTGTTAGTTGCTAATAACATGCCCTCCTCTTTCTCTCATTTGTGAACACCTAGTGTTTCTAGGCATTGCCTAGTATCCTCTGGTGTCTTAGTGACTTTTCTAATTCTGTAAAGAAACACCATGACCAAGGCAATTTATAAAAGGAAGCATTTCCAGTGGGTGAGAGTCCATGACCATCATGGTTGGGGAGTGTGGCAGCAGACAGACAAGCATTGTGCTACAGCATTCCACCAGCAGGGGGCAGAGAGAGCTAATTGGGAATGATGTAAGTTCTTTTAGAAAGCTCAGAGCCCACCATTCCCTGTGACATACCTCCAATAAGGCCTCACCTTCTCAAAGAGTTCTACCAACTGCCGAACCAAGTATTCAAACTTACCAGTCTGTGGGACATTCTCCTTTAAACCCTACAGCCTGCATTGTGTGGTGCAGTTGTTAACTTGCTGCTAGAGTCACAGGGCAGAGAGTTGCTGGCTTCTGAGTTATGAAGAGTGACTTTCTGAAGATGTCTTCCTCTTGA
This sequence comes from Bramus lutescens, assembly GCA_001685075.1. Lineage (NCBI taxonomy): Eukaryota > Metazoa > Chordata > Mammalia > Rodentia > Cricetidae > Bramus > Bramus lutescens. Next base: position 44,965 of record LOEQ01006146.1, read on the forward strand.
GGAAGGATCTAGAACAGTGTTCAGTGTGAGACTCCGGAGACTTAAGAACCAAGTTAGGCCTTTAGAGCCAGTCCTTGGGGTCAGCTCATGACATAAAGAGCTCCCACAAATTCCCTCACCCAAGTTTAAGGAGCTGTTAGCACAGTTTAGTGCTGCAGACTCAGGAAGTCCTGAATGCTGTGTTGTGTTAGTTGAGGCAGAGCCGATCCTCAGTGCAGAACTTCTGCACATTTGTACAGAAGTTCAGTGGGAACTATACCTCTTCCTTCCAAAGGCCTTATGGCTCACTAAGGTTCTGAAACGTCCCGCTTAGACCTAGATTTTACATTGTGGAAGATTGAATTGTGAGCAGACTCTGTCCTTGTAGACATCTCTGGTACATGACAGTAAAATTCACTCACATTTTTCGCCATTATGAATGGCTGCACTGTGTGTAGTAGTCTTGTGTGCAGATTTAAGTATTTTGATTCAGTAGATTTCTGGATAAAAGTGTATTTGCTTGTCTAAGGGATATACTTGCTACTTGTTATGGTGTGTTTACATCTGAACCAGTTGGTACTCTTACCCATAGGAAGCTGAAAGCACCTCTTTCTTTGGATGCTTTATCAAACTGGGGGACACACACACAGCAGAGAACATGAAGTTGGGACATATATATTGCAGAGTGGCTGAGAGGAATTGGTGGGAGATAGTTGGGGGTGAATGGAATCAAGATAAATGTTTTGAAATTTTCAAGAAAAAAACGTAGAACTATAAATACCATAAACATTCTCCTTTTTAACTCCACTTTTATCATTATGTTCAGCTTGTATTTTTGTATTTCGTTTATTATTATTATTATTTGTGATAATTAAGGCTCTTTGCTGTTAAGCCCATGTCATATATTTTATAATGTAATTGGAAAAGGGATAGTTTTAGCACCAATATAATTGAATGTTTCAGTGCACTCTATGGAGGCTTCTTTGAAGTCACTTTATCCTTTAAAAATACTTTGGGGTCACGCTAAGCAGCTTCTAAAATGTCATAGTAGGAGAGAAGCTAGGAAGCTGGCTCAATCCTTCAGTGTGCACTCAGAGTCTCTTCTTGTCTACTCTGAGCTTTCTTAATCTGTCGGGAACAATTGGCAAGTCCTAAAAATACAATTTGCAAGATACTTTTTAATAAATAAAATGTCTGTTTTGTAAAATTCCTTTCTGTCACTATGGAGTATGATTTCAGGATTCCATAGTGTCTGAGTAATAATGGTGAAAGTTGAGAAGCTATGTCAGTCATAAACGATGAGATATACTCCTCAGAATGTATACTGTAGCATTAATAAGGGCAGAAGTGGTTTCATGTCCTTGTGAAAGCCTTCTGGGTTTGTAGCTGTCAGCCTGACATTACCCTGCCTGTCAGAGCTTCACTCACGCAGCTCTGCCGTCATGTTGGTGACAGCAGTGGGCTCCAGTGGACTAGAGTTCAGGTCCATCAAACTGAGTGCAAGTTGACTGGGAACAGGAAATGACTGATCTGTTATGTAGCAGGTAATATGGACTTTTACTAAACTGAGCCAAGTAGAGAAAGCTGCCTGGCTATTTCTGCTTAGGTGACTGGCTGTGCCATTTCACTTTCTTCAGGTCAGGATACTTATTTTAGTACTTACTTAATGAAATGTATAAATTATATATTTGTTTTCCCCAAACTTGTCATATTAATAAAACTACATGGAAGTAACTCATACTTTTAGTATCCCCCCCATTAATCTTTTGGGATGAAGGAAACTGTATGTGTAGGTTTCCACTGTGATGAGACGATATGGAAAAGAGGGCAGGGGAATAGCATTTCAGAGCACTTTGGAGCAGGAAGCCTGAGGGACGGTGCTGGGAGGAGTACTTGGAGAATGCTATTGGGGAGCAGTAGGGAGGAGCATGGGGCTTTAGGGGAAGTTCTAGGGGGAGCATTGAGAAGCTCTGGGAGGATATTTAGGGAAAACTGGGAGGAGCATTGGGGAGCATTAGAGGGAGCTTTGGGAGGAGCAGGAGGGAGTACCAGAGAGAGGAACTGGGAGGAGCTGTGGATGGAGCACTCAGGTGTGCTCTGAGGGAAGCGCTGAGGGGAACTCTGGGAGATGTCCCTAAGTTACCTCTTCCTTGTGCAATACTGCTTTCAAAGATCTCAGATGTAGAGAGAACAGTGGGTGAGAAAGAAAAACTTTTCTTCCTTTTGTATTTTCTGTGTAGTTTACCTTGCCTTCCTTTCTAAATGAATTTGCTCATTTGAGTATCATTCAGGTGGATATTGTTTTTAAACAAACTGTTCCTAATACCTCATGATTATTAACTAATGACTTATACTCTTAAAAACTTTATAATCTATTGAAGTGGGTCTTAATAATTTAGGCAGTTTTCTTCTACTTAGATGATTCTGGGCTTTCCATGTTCTGCCCTCTCTTCCTCACTGTATCATAAATGTGCATAGAATCACCCATTAAAATGCCCAAGTTAGGGGTAGACCCAGAGCAAGGACTTGAGTTCTGTGCTGTCTCATCTCCTTTGCCATGGCTTAGGGCCTTCTCCCTTGGGTGACGGGAGCCTGGTGCTTCTCAGTGAGCTGATTTGAAAGGGTTGACTACTGTAGAACAGCCTTAGATTTGGTAGCTTCCAGTTTTTACTGTCTCTTGAGAATTATAGGATTAGAAGAATAGTTTTGATGTTTGTTTCCTTTTCAGTATTATACAGTTTGCCACAAGTCTGCCATTATGTCTGAGCGTTATTACCAGATTGATGTGGTAGGTAAGAACCATATGTGTATTTAATCCCTGCAATAGGACTATATAGTTCTATATAGAAGTTTGAATTAACTTCTCTTTACTTGGACGTAGAGGGTGCTGAAGTTGTGATTAAAGAGCATTCTACTTAATGCTGATGCTTGAGATTTCTTGTTAGCAGATGGATGACCAGTGAACCACTGAGTTGAACATGAACTTGTTCTATTACATTCTGTGAAGACTCACACTATGCTAACCCTCATCCAATGGATTCCTTTAGTTATTTCCTGGAGTGTTGTATGTAATTGAATGGAATGTGGTGGACACCCAGTGTCCTAGTCATCTTTTGTTTATCTTCCTTCCTTCAGTCAGTAGGGTCCATTGGGCTTTTAAGAATAGATTCTAACAGAACGCAAACATATTGAGATAAATTGACACTGAACTAAGATGATAAGCAAAGGCAATGAGAGATTTTATGAATCTAAAATATTTGCTCAATTGTGCATGATGACAAAAATTTCTTTTTAAAAAACAAGACTGAAAACTTCTTAGTTTGATTCATTCATCTGTAATCTTAGCTTGATTGGAAATAATGTGCTCCACTTACACTTCTCTCCCCCTCTTTACATTGTGGCTTTTGTTTCATTTTTCACTCCTAGTTCTTCCTTATGACATCCTTGTTAACTGTTGTGACTATTCCATCATTACAACTAGACAACCAGAAGGACATCAAACAATGATTTATTCTGCCATTTCCACCTTTAAAAATGATGGAAGAAGATTGTGGCTGACCTGGTTGTAGAACATGTATCAACCTTGTATCAGGATGTATGACACTATAATTACATGTTGTCCCCTAAAGTGAAAATAGCACCTGTAACCAGAAAGCAAGGAGGAGACTAAGCACCTTATTGTTACTGACCACACATTTTCACCAGTGTTGGGTGATGTTTGCTCTGTGGTTATTAGCTTTAGCTTACAGATCCCAGGGAGTGATTGGAGGCTTGTAGAGTAGCAGAAGTTTTCCTGCTTTCTGTATCATGATGTCACTGTAGTGTTCTGAGTGCAAAGGAAACAACGACTGGACAAATACAATAAATGCTGTGTGTTGTGTGTATGTGCATGTGTGTAGTAAGGGGTAACACAGTGACAGAGGCACCAAAGTCATGTGTTTAATCATCTTGTTAATATTCTGTTTATGTTTATTCTCTTAATCAAGAGACAATTTGAATATTTGTTTTTTCTATGTGTGTAGAACCTGAAGTCACTTGTTATTACTGGTGAAAAAAAAAACCAATATAGAACTATATCATCCAAAATTTAAAGACACTTAAGAAATAGCAAAGTGTAACCCTGTTCTTCTTTGCAGGCTGACCAGTTGATGTTTGCTTTGCATTTTGTTCGAGGTATGCATCCTGAACTTTTTCAAGAAAATGTAAGTATTATTGAAAGAAGGAAATCTTGGAACTACAGAGAAATCCGCTAACAGACAGGGTTTTCTTAAGTTAGAGATGACTTAGGCTGGAGTTGTCTGCACATTAGCTGGTGTTTTCTGAGTGATCGGTGTGAGGTGCTGTTTGAAGGTCTTTTCTCTGATGTACACTTAGGATTGCAGGTTACGGAAGGAAAGGAGTCTAAGTGATTTCCCAGGGTACTTCTGTTACTGTGAACCCGGTGCACTTACCCAGGTGTGGTACCGGAAGAGTCAGTCTCCTGGCTTTCCTGTCTGAAGTAGTGCAACTGAGAAAGGGGAAGTGGTAATATGGGCACACAGTTGTGTCATCTGTCACTGCCGCTCAGTTATCACATGAGCCCATAGGGTCATGTCGTGTTCTTTGTCCAGCATCTTTTTTCTGGTCTGTCATATAACCACATCCAATATGATACTCACTTGAGCTAGAACTAAGTTTAAAGAGAATTGTGTTAGTGTTCTTTTTATTGCTGTATGAATATCATAGATGGAGAATTGAGTAGCAAGGAGGCTAAGAGAGTCCAATTTGTTGCCTCCCAGCTCTACCTGGTCAGATTGTAACTGTTCTGGATTTTCATATTCACAGCTCTACCTGTCTTCTCTTGTCGTTTCTAATTCCACATGTTGTTGTTGCTCATCTGCTCACCTTTTTCCTGGATTGATTAACTGGGCTCTAATAATTTTTATCAACTTAGCTAGCTTTCATATAATTTTGAAAACTATAATTAGTATGTTTTCAGGCCTTCTATTTCCTATCGTGCCTTCCTGGAATACTTTTCTTAATTTCCGCAGCACAAACAAGTTTTAACCTTGGTAGACTTCACTGTGTGTGTATGAGTGAGCAGTGGTGCATGGAAGAACAACAGTTAAATGTCTGGATGGTGAGTGTGCCATACGAGGTACACACGTGTTTGTGTCTTAGTATAGTTCCCTCTGGTCTGGATGGTGAGTGTACCACACGAGGTACACACACGTTTGTGTCTTAATACAGCTCCCTCGGGTCTGCAGGTAAGTGTGCCACACTAGGTACATACGCATTTGTGTCTTAGTACAGTTCCCTCTGGTCTGGATGGTGAGTGTGCCACACGAGGTACACACGCGTTTATGTCTTAGTACAGCTCCCTCGGGTCTGCAGGCGAGTGTGCCATATGATGTGCACACGCGTTTCTGTCTTAGTATGGTTACCTCTGGTGGCTTTCATGTGTAGTGCACATGACTCCCTAATGCTGACCTGCTTGCCGAACTGGGAGGTGCTTTCTTCTTGTTCTGAGGAAGCTGTATTGTAAGATGTCCTATAAGAAATTTAAGATTATGTTGTTGGCTGGTTGTGTTCTGATATTTTTTGTGTCCCTCATGTTTTATTCACTAGGAATGGGACACGTTTACAGGTGTGGTTGTTGGAGACATGCTGCGCAAAGCTGTAAGTTAAAATGTCATTTCCCTCTGGGAAAAACATTCTTGCCTTGGGGTTTATGAAATACAATTGCATCATAGGAGTTTAAAACTGTTGTTGAGTTATACTTTTATTAGAAGAGTGTGTCCTGGCCTGTGCTTACTTACTGTAAAATGGGCTTAATATATTTTTAGACCTTGAAAAGTTACATTTTTAGAGAAAAATATTAAATACTAAGATTTTAACACTGCTTATTTTTCACAGAACTTGTATGTTATGTTAAGAAAAGTATCATAATCTTTAGCAAAATTAATGCTTTCTTTTTTAACTGAAGCTTTAAAATTACTTTTTATTACTTTAATAAGTCTGTTTGGAACATGCAAAATTTAAATAAATATTAGATAATTATCGTGAAATTGATGCACTGAAAGTCCAACACAATCTACATCATTCTGGACTGTACAGGGCAGGGGGCTTTCCATAACCACCACAACTAGCTGAGTAACATTCATGGGAGGTAAGAAGGCAGCTCAGTTCAACACAACTAAGTAGCCAGTGTTGGTTCAAACTCTGGGAGTCTGACCCTGAGTTTATTTTAGGCATATTTAAGCACAACACAATTTGGTGAAAACTTTTCCAGTGATAATGAACTCAATCCCGTGTGCATAATAAAGCATAAATAAATCTCCTTGAGGAACAAAGTAACAATATGAAGACAGGACATGACTATATTGAATCTCTGTAGAGTACATGTGACAGCTTCCATGAAGATTTCTTTTATAGACTGACTGATAAAAATAAGCTTATGTTATGGGTTTGAGGGAGGGTCTGGCAGCACAGATGGCACAAGGCAGGAATGCAGCTTTCCAAGCAGAAAACAGCTCATGCACTCCTTCCTGTGAAGGGGCAGCTCTGTGCACCTACTTT
>LOEQ01006146.1:72121-95732 GCA_001685075.1 Bramus lutescens
ATTAACCAATGAAAGTAACACATAGACAGATGACCCTCCTACATCAAGTATGTATGTGTGCAGCTTCTTTCCTGGTCTCCCATGCTCCTGCCCCATTTGAACATGCTCCACACTGTGAAGCCATCCATCTGGAAAGGTAAGACTTGGCTTTCTTCCTTAACCATGCAGCCACTTGGGCTTCCCATTTGAGACAGGTTTTCATGGGGTCTCTTCCCTGAAAGGCTCCTCTCTGCAGTTATTAAGTCTTACTTCTGTCATTTGCATCTCAGCTTAGAAGTTTCTTCTCCATCAAAGCATTTTCTTGATAGTATGTTCAAAGGATTTTTTGTTACCCTCCTTTTTGCTTTATTGTTATAATAAATCAGAACTGCCTAATACCCATCTGCTTATTTGCACATTTGTGAGGGTGAAAACATGTTCAGACTGAAATGAACAGAACACTGCGCGTTTGTGTGCTGCCTCATTTCTGTCTACTGCACTCTAGCATGTGATGCTGGCGGGGTGAGGGAATATCTGTCCTTCGTTTCCCACCTGCATGTTAACTCCACCATGGCGTCCATCACAGGCATTAGACATTATTCTGTAGTCTGTTTTTAGCAAAGGGTTAAGGATGAATGCCTGGGATGAGAAAAACCACATGGAGCAACTAACCTTTAGCACACTTACTGGGTTAAAATTGTTGGCTGTCTTTTCATGATTTAAGTTTTCTTAAGCAACAAATGTTGTTTGGAGAGCATGTCTAAAAGAAAAACAAGATTTTTTTAATATAAAATTTCCTCAATCTGTTTCATATGCTGGCATTTTTACTTTATAAATTGGATGTGTGCTCTTGTTTCTTTATTCCTTGGTGAGCTATTTAGCATTGCCTGCCATTATGACTGTCTCAGTTAGTGAATATGAAGGTAGGATGGGAAATTGTACCATAGTGAAGTTCCCTGCATTATAGTTGCTAATGATAGTAAGGTTTCAGCTGGGGACAATTTCTCATTCCTCTGCTGATCCCGCAGAATGCAACATAAATCACTTGTGTCTCAAGGCTTAGAGTAGCATTGCTTTTGTTCCTTTGCTTTGCCTGTCTCTGAATTTTATAGCAGTGAAATAGCAATAGTAAATAGGAAAATATAAGTATATTAAATGAACAGCAGTAGCAAACCAGTAATGCCAGTGAAATTAACTGGCTATCTGAATATAATGACATGTTTGTCCTGTTTATGGGACTGATTGCATACGTCTCTAATGCAGAACTCAGTACTGTTGTAGAAGGCAGCTTCCCCATGTGCGTGTCTCTTTTTGTGCTGTGAGGAGTGGACACGATGCCCAAGGACTCTGCCTGTCATCTGCACTCCCGTCCATGCTCCATGTCTTCCTAGAGTAGCAGAGCTGTCTGTAGACTGTATCATGGCGCAGACCCTGTGTGAGGACCTGCAGCTCCTTGTTTAATCAGGTTGTCTTGGGAGCTGCTTGTTTCACCAAGCACGAGTGATCGTGTATGCTGCGTCTACGTATTGCTGACTAATTTGCACCGGACAGCCATTCCACATAGTGGTACATTTGGAACAGCTTTTTCTAAGGTGTCTCCAAATTAATTCACCATTACTATGTGGTTAGAAAACAGGATAGCCTTGTATTCAGAATGTGCGGTTCATGTTCTAGAGCTGTAAGATCCTGTGATTTCCTCCTGGTGACCCAGCCTCCTAGATCTCAGCTGTTATCTTCATAGCTTGATTGAGTTGATAGGTGTAAAATCATTGGAAAGAAAATCTTTACTAATATTTAATGGCCATTTAAAGAAATCATTAAGTTATATTACATATATTGCCATATCCTAGTGATTTAAATCTCTCTTTTTTTTTACATTTTAAAAGTGAATAAAAGGAAGGTAAGAGCTGGAGACTGGGGGGCACTGTAAAGTGCTGTCTTCTGGACATGGCCTGGTTCCATGAAAGCAGAAGGAATCCCAGCATCTACAGAGTGGATGATCTGCAGGCCTCATGCCTTCCTGGGGAGCCACTGGCTCTTGCTTGGGAAGGAAAAGACCCATTCTTTCCTGGGGGACTGGCTACTTGTAGGAGCGCCATGCCAGTGAATGCCCCTGTGTCCATACATGTATAGGCAGCACTGACTGGACTTAGCGGGTTTCCAAAGGGAAGAAAGTAATAAAGTTGGGAAGGGGGCATGTTGGGGAGAGCTGAAGGAAAAAAATGGGGGAGATATGATCGCATTTCATTGTATGCCTATATGAAATTCTGAAGAATAAAGAGAATATTTTTAAAAGTAAAATTAATAAAAGTGTCTGTTTTTTTCATAGGTACCAAAGATGTCCAGTGGGAATTTGTACATGGCTTACTTGAAAATGCTATCTATGGAGGACGCGTAGATAACTGTTTTGATCTTAGGGTTCTTCAGTCATACTTGAAGCAGTTTTTTAATTCTTCAGTAATTGATGTACCAAACCAAAGGAACAAGAAAAGCATTTTTCCATATTCTATATCTCTCCCAAACTCCTGCAGCATTTTGGTAGGTAGAAATAATAATTTCCCATGCATTTTCTAGAACTGCACATACATGAATTGTATGGTGAATATGTTTGCAGTACAGATTGTTTTGGCAATACACAGTCTGATTTTTAGAACTTGCATCAATAAAAACTTGGTTTAATTGATTGGTCATTGTGATTGTAAGATAGCATGCAGACAAACTGGGAGTATGGTGCCAAGGAAACTCACTTGATACTAGGCTTCTGTGAAGAGCTATTATGGGAGCTGTACCACTTCCGGAATGGCAAGGAATACAAAATATATCTTACTGTAAAACCTGCCTAGCTTCAGTCTGTGATAGGCATAGATATCTGGAACAGACCTAAACAATAAAAAAAAAGGCTGTTCATTTATCTGTGGCCAGCTGCTGTTGCTTACATGTGTGTTTATTTTAGCAAGCAGGCGTTCTCTCCTCAAGTCCTGACATGCAAGCTCTGGATGCCACTCACCTTTTCTGTGGCATGTGCTAAATATAGCCTATAGAATCCACTGTGTCTACTTTTCCATAAGCCTATGTTTGTATAAATGCTACATGACTTTTTACTAAAGAACATACTGTGAAATTTCTTCATGAATTGCAAAGATAAGCATATGTGCTTGATTTATATATTACTCTCATTTTGTGATTTTTTTTCCTTACTCAAGTAATTTTTCAAAAATATTCTTGATTTGGAAAGAAAAACCAAAAGCCTAAGAAGCACTGTTAAAATTGGTACTTATTGAATATAATTTCTGTTGTTAATAACAATTCTGCTTGAGTTGTGTGTCCTCTATTTACCTAAGTACTCAACACTGTACTTAGTACAACAGTACCATTCTAAGTACTGTGGAAAAGGGGCATGGAGTGATACTAGTTTCAGGTACTAGAACAGCAGAGCAGAGGAGCAAATGTCTGTTTTCAGGTGATCTCTCCCAACAAGTTGTAGGTTTGAATCACTTGAAACTTATTTTCAATGATAAAATTCGTGCAGAAATGTGCACACAATAGGTGTGCACAATAATTACTTTTATATCTTAGGCACATGAGTATAAGCGACTTGCAGTATCCTCAGCCAGCCAAACGCACTGATCCTGCTTCTTCTAGCCGCTACTTGTTTCACAGAAGAGGCTTTGTACTGATTTCCAATCGCCTAATCTTTGTGTAAATGATGGAATATGGTAGACATCTTCTTGTGTCTCTGTGAGGATCTGTTCTTGGGATTTGTGACTGTCATGCTGCTAGTTAGCAAGTCAGTCTCAGAAGACAAATGCCTCTAACCAGTCTAGAGCATAGTTTGGAATGAATCAAGTGTTTAACTTTTCACAGGTTTTAATTTCATCAGATTCATAACAGTCCCTGTTCAGCTTTCTGTCTTATTCCAGTAGCTGCCACATTTCCCAGAGGGATGAGAATATGCCCATGAGGCTGCAAATGCACACATGCTCTGTGTATATAACTGGCGCTAGGAGGAAACTGACAATCACTGAGCTAAATGACAGACTGTCAGAGGATATCCTAGTCCTGGGCTTCCTGGAATTTTACTGTTTTCTTCAAGGGCAGCTGCCAAGGATGAGACAGAATGAAAAGAAATCTGCCCTTGCTCAGTAGATGCTGTGTAGTTGCATGTGTGTGTGCATATAATACCTTAGCATAGTTTACCCCTCTGAGAATATCTCTCTGCTTTGGACCAAAGAGAATGAGTGTTTTCTTGGTCTGCCCTTGAGTTTTCATCTAAAATTAGGAATAAGTAAGTGTTAGGCTGGTGCAAAGGAAGTGTACACAGTCCTCAGAGTGATCCTTAGCATTAGATTATCAATGGATTATCAATGTGTGTCAACACACACTTCCCCAGTGACAAAAGACAGGTGTGCCGGTGGAACTGCTTGGTGACAGCAGTGGAACACCAGGTTGTGATTGCAGGTTGCAGGGTTCCTTTAAGTTTTTACTTTTTAAAATAAAACAACCAGTGATTGTTCAGATGTGTAGGAGCTGAACTCTGCAGGTGGGCTTTCGTGTGCTGTAAGAAATTAAGACTCCTTAAATACATCTAGTACAGCATCTTACACATGGTCAGCAGATCCACTTATGTATGTTGGTTTGAATCCACTCGGAGATCCTGCATATAAGGAACTGGAACAAGAAAATATGGTATTGAGCAGTTAATGCACAGAGGAGTGTCCGTGACAGCACTTCCTATAGAGGATCAGAACACTGTAGAAGTATTTATCCAGCAAATATGAAATGAGAGCATTTATTTAGTAGTTTGTCCATTGTCCACTGTGTTTTTGTGGTTTTAAGTCCATCTTTGGTGACTAGCCTTTTCTTCGTAGGACTATCGTGCTGTCATTGAGAAGCTCCCAGAAGATGATAAACCCAGCTTCTTTGGTCTGCCCGCCAACATCGCTCGCTCATCTCAGCGCATGACCAGTTCTCAGGTGAGGTACCAGAGTGGGCTCTCAGAACACGCTGCTGCTGAGCATAATCCCTCCATAGAACTTTATTTCATTTAACAGAGAACACTCCATTTTTACCTTCAGTTTTAAAGGTGTCAAGTGATTTTACCCTTGTATATTTCCTAAATAACACTGAATACATTAATTTTATTTAAACATTTGATTTATTCCTGTGAAAGATTTTAATATGGTTACTTTAAATGTAACTTGTATGAGTGAACTTGCCACCAAATTTAATACTGTTCTAGCATGCAGAATTAAATACCTATTCTTTCTTTCTGCATTGTCTTATAGAAGATATTGTTTGATATGAATTCATTACTGGATATTACATAACTTTGGTTTTTGAAATCAGATAGTTAGGGTTACATCACTGTGACCAAATGCCTGAGGACAGCCTATAGAGCAAATGTCTTCACAGGCTTCAGAGCATTGCTTTTAGGCCTCTGACCAGTCTGGTGGAGAAGGCTGCTGACATCACGGGAGCCAGAGGAAGCAGTCAGAAAGAAAGGGGAATAGAGAAGTGGATGACAAAACTCCCATGTGATACCTGTTCATATGTGACTCCATCAGCAGACCCGCGAGTGACATGGTAGCCCCTCATGGTCCACTGACTTCTCAATAAGCTGTTAGCTTTGAGACAAGCACTTACTCTGAAGCACAGTACACAGGAACAACTTGTCTATAGGGCCTGTGTTGTTGCCGCTTGGTGACTTGAACAGCTCCTGTTTACCGACCTCACCAAGTCTGAAGCCCTTTCCAGTGCTCTGTTCAGGGGCTTATTCACTGTTCACTGACTCTTTCAAATAGGAGCCGCTACTTTTACCTTTTAACAACTGAAGAAATAGACACAGAGATTGTTTAAGATGCTCAAGATCTAGGGCAGGGCTGGACTTTTAACTCAGGCTTTCTAATTTATTCTTTAGAAATTTTTTTAGTGTTTTGTAGGTGGAGACTGCTTGTTCATTTCCTGGCCACCCAGACCTGAAATAATCACACAGAAACTATATAATTACAACACTGCTTGGCCTATTAGCTTATGCATATGTCTAGCTAATTATTATATCTTAAATCAACCCATCTCTATTAATCTGTGCACCACCACGAGGTTGTAGCCTACTGGCAAGGTTCCAGCAGGCTCCAGCAGGTGTCTTTCTCCTTTGGTGGCTACAAGGTGTCTCCCTGACTCTGCCTTCTTTTCTCCTCTATCTGCTTGGAATTCCCACCTTGCTCTATTCTTCTAAGCCACTGACTGAAATAGCTTTATTCATTAACCAATAAAAGCAACACATTTACAGAAGCACTTCGCACACCAGTGTTTTGGTTTTGCTTTTGAGATTATTTGTTTTTAATATGTGTTTTAAATATGTGTTTTACCTGCGTGCATGTCTGTCTGTCCACCACGTGCATGCCTTGTGCCCACAGAGGCCAGAGAGAACATTGGATCCTTAGACTGGAGTTGAAGATGGTTGTGATACATGATTTGGGGACTGAGGGTTCAGCTAGGTCCTCTGGAAGAACAAGGACTCTTAGCTGATGAACTGTCTCTCCAGCCCCTCATTCCCCCCTTCTTTCTGTTTTTTTTTACACCCCAACCAAAGGTTCCATTCCTTCCTCTCCTCCCAGTTCCTCCTGCCCCTGCCATCTACTCCTCCTTGTTCCTCCTTCTCTGTCTCTCTTCAGATAGGAGCACAGCCCCTCGTTTTGAAAATTCTGTTTGTATGTGCATCTGTGAGTGCAGGCTTGTGGAGGAGTGTAGGGCAGTGCCCGTGGAGGCCAGAGGAGGGTATCAGATGCCGTGGGGCTGCAGTTACATGCAGTGGTTGTGAGCTGCCTGACTTGAGTACTGGTAACCAAACTTGGATTCCCTGCAAGAGTAGTATACTCCTAGCTGCTGAGCTATCTCACTATCCATGTAATATAAAAAGTTTTTTGAATTGATTGTTATTCTTCTTTACCATTTCCTATAGCAACTGGCCCTCATGCATGCATGTGCTTAGTAACATGGACCTTTGCAGGTGTAAATGATATGGAATGAGCCATTTCAGAGGTTCTTTGCATAGTCTGTAGATGGAGGCTCCAGCAGCCTTTAAACATTTACATTCATTTTTTGCAGGTATTCTAATTAGGAGGTATTTCCTTAGTTACGTCTATGTGGTTATACTATACTGTTGCTTATCCAACACTTTTTAAGTTGTTGTTTCCTCTTGTTTTGTTAAGTATATTAACTGTTTTGAAATTTCAGTGCTCATTCTCCCATCATTGCAAAACAATTTGAACATATGTTTATAAAAATATTGTTCCTTAGAACAAGTGAGCTTTCCATCTCTGCCAGTGACGACAGTCTCCAGTTCCCATTTGTTTTCTTATTTAAAAGTGTCCCTTGAGTCCGAGAATGTTTCTCTTCCTCAGGTCACCATCATATATGTCTATGCCCTCCTTGTTACCAGCCATGTTTTTTAGCTGACCTACTTATCTTTAGCATCACATAAAGTACATGTAGGACCTTGTATCTGGTATGTTCAGGTATATTTACCAGTTTTATGTTGGGATCTCTTTCTTTAAGTGTTGTACTCTGTGTTCTGCAAACTGACTGCTTTGAAATTAGATGCACATATTCAGTGCCATTATATCTTTTTGCTGATCAGTTGATCACTATATATTGACCTTCCTAGCTTTGTTACAGATTTTGTGTCAAAGTCCATTTTGTCAGCCATGAGAATAGTTCTCTTCTTTTCCTTGGGGCACCTTATTTCACAGTTTCACCCCGAGTTTCTGTGTGTCCATTGGAAAGGTAGTTTCTTGTGGGAAGCCATATATTCTTGAGCCTTGTTTGTATGTTTGCTTGTTTGTTAATATTTTTAAAAATCCATTCTGTTCTTAATTGAAGTTTATTTTTATATAATGCTATAAAATTAGATAATTAGAAAGTTTTTTTCTAGTTTGATGTAATGTGTGCCTTTTTCCTCTGCTCTTGTTCACTTGTTAGCTTAATGACTTATTATATTGATGTGTGGTTCTTTATCTGTCATTTGTGTTTGTGCTCTTCCGGTGGGACTTGTCCTGCTTCATGCTGTCATGATAGCATAGTGCTCTTCCACTTCTCCCATGGGATTCCTTAACAGCATTTTTTTCCTCTTCTTTTTGTTCTTGTGGTCCTTGTTTGTGGCACTGAGCTTAAGCATGTCTTCTCAGTCTTCTCAAATGGTCATGAATCATTTCAGTTTTTGATTGCCTTTGAAAGTCATTCTTTATCTTTCATCCTTTTTTAAAAATTGAAGTGTGTACATGTGTGTGCTTTCATACATTCATGCGTTCGTGCATGCATATGTGTATGCATATATGTGGAGGTGTTAAGGGGATTGTACATGCCATAACATGTTTTAGGGAACACAGAGGAAGAGGATGACTTTGTGGGATTGGTTCTCTCCTTCCACCTTTACATAGTTACGGGACATCAGGCCCAAGTCACCAGACTTGCATGGCAAGCTGTATACCTGCTGAACCATCCTGCTTTTCCCATTCTTTCTTGTCCAAAAGGCAGCCTGATCAGCTGTCACAATCTTGCTTAGCAGCTATTTTCCTTTCAGCATTTACCATTTTATGGAGTAGGATTTCTTCCAGGTAATCTGCTAATGTAATGAGAATACCCTTAAATGGGACCCAGCACTTTCTTGAATATTTAACTGCATATAATTAAACATGAAAGGCATCACAACATAATGAAACCCAATGAATCAATGACCAAGAAAAAGACACTGTAGTGTCTTGCATGAATTCATGTGAGTCTCTTCTGTCCCTCTGCCTCTGTGCTGTAGGACTCATCAAGCTGTCTCCATTTAAAACATTTCTATAATTTTATACTTTTCTAAAAGTGTTGCATTTTATGCATGCAATGTTCTATCTCTTGGTTATACACACACATGCACACATATACACACATATATGTATGAATATATACATCCATACTCATGCACACACACAACACATATGATAGAAATGTTTTCTTTTAGCCTTTCCCTTATTACTATACAATATTGCCTCACACAAATGTTAAACAATTGATTGTTTTCCTTATTGATGAGCATGTAGACTATAGATTTTTTTATTATTAGAACAGGGCTTCTGAGAACATTTGTGAGTACATCTCCTGATGTATACACATACACACATGTAGTACAGTTTCTACCAGGGACCTGAATCAATATATGTATTTTTAGGGAGGCAGTGTTATTAGACTCACAGGCAGGAAAGTTGTCACCCTCTATTGCATCACCTTGTCATTTTTAGATGTCTGTTTCTTGCCATCTGACATATTAATGACATCCTCTCCTTGATGAGCACTCTTGAATACTGTGGAATGCACTTCTTCCCTTGAGTGATAGGACAGTTCTGCTTTTGCAGCGAGGGAGGGGTAGAACACAGTATGAAGTCACAGGATGTGACTAGATCACTGTGGTGGCATTCAGAGAATGGGGTACAGAGTAAGGTTTAAGCACTTAGCAAGCGCTTATTTGCAGGAGACTGTTGCTTAAATTGGCAGTAGGTTTTGAGATTTAATTCTCACCTGTCTAATCTGTGAGAAATTGTAGTCAAAGATTTTATGTGGCTTTCTTATAAGATTGAGTACTTTTTGCAGTAAATCACTTGCATTCAGCGACTGTGGTAAGCATGACTCATCCAGGTTCTGTCAGTTACTAGAAAAGTCTAATAAATATATTCCTGAAGTATGGGTATGTATGAAGTCACTTTTGGGTACACATCCGTTGGAGTATATGAACTCCCACTTCAGGAGCACATTGATTGCTACTTTGCACTGCACAGTTAGCACAGAGTCATGAGTGGACAGCTCATGCTTCATAATGTGCATTTCTGATCCTTTTGTAGCTGCACTGATTTTGAGTACCTTATCTGTTGTGAGTTCTAAGACTAAGAAAAGTGAGTAGACATTTCCAGTGTATTTAATTTGATACTTACTACATTTAAAAGTTATGTAGAAATAATTCACTTGTAAACCAGATTTTTAAACTTTTTATAGGTTATCACATGGTAAGGAATAAAATAATTTTATAAATAGGAACTAAGGGGAGTGCTGTCTTAATCTCTTTTATGAATTTGACTTGATGGTAATAAAAAGAAGGTGGGAAGAAGAAAACTTTTCCATCAAAGAGCATAATACAAACAGAGGGAATGACAGTATCAGTGAAGACAGCTGATACTGAAGGTTACCCCATCGGGTAGGAGCCAGCAGGGACCTCCACAAGAGAAGTGCATGCTGCCACCGCCTTTAGCTGATGGTGAGTCTTTGCACCGTGGAGCAGCCATTCAGACACTGTAATTTCTGGAGTTAGCACTAAGTACACTTTCCCAAAGGATTTGTTCAAAAACACAAATGGACCTGAATTTTATCTCACACATTAGAACTTATTAACCAGTGACTGGAAATATGGGGTAAATGAACAAATTAAATGATGACAACGCCGGGTACAAATTGCAGGGCATCTTGCCAGTTAGCTGACTGATTCAATTAACATCTGATTGATGACCCATACTTCATACATAACCCATACCAATGACATTAAAAAGACATACTAAGAAACCACATATCCATATAACTTTTCTAGAAATTAATGTTCCAACAATCTGGTTTAAAGGTTTTGAAGCGACCACCAATAAAGATATTTAATATGTAGCAGGTGTTATATCAAAATAATTAATTTTTATGTCTGTTAAGAAGAATAGTCACATTGTGCTCATGCTCCAAGGGCAGGGATCTAGCAGATGGCGAGGCAAGTACGAGACATTGACAGCTATTAGATGTCAGTGATGGCTCCCTATGTCTTTGAAAATTTTGATGGCGAATCTAATTTTTAAATTTAAAAACATGTAAAGAATATCGGTGTCACCCAGTGATACACACCTAGAGTTGAGTGCCTGTCTTACTCCATGAGCGATAGTGTGCATCTTCACAATTGGAGGTCATGTATGACAGCGCCAGCCCCAGCCCCAGAGTGAGACAGAAGCAGTTTCTGTACCTCTTTGGAAGGCATTTGCCAATAAATATACCCTAATAAATGGGAAATCAGTGCTTTCTGAGGGGTGAGGGCAATAAAGAGGCAGGGATTACATTTGAGGAACACGGAACTAATTAGAAAGTTTAGCATGAGTTAGAACTTTGCAGTCCCTTCATAAGGTCCAGGCCCAAAGCCCGTGGTGACAGAGAAGCCACCATATCTGCTGTGTCACAATACATAGGGGACAGATTGATCTCAGAGGTCCAGTGTGAGTTTGGCTAACTCCCTTGCTGTGGTGGGAACATGTACCAGGAAATTCAGATGGAAGACACTAGGACACTGTAGAGGCACTAAGGACATTGTGAATTTGACAATGACTTTTTATTACCATCAAGTCAAATTCATAATGACCTGTCTCTCATGATGCACCTCCAACCCTGCCCAATAGTCCATTCATTGTGAGTTCATCCACTGATGATGCTAGGACCCTCCTGCTCCTCCCCCTGCAGCTCAGTGATTGTTCATGAGCTGCCACCAAGCTTTCAGTACATGGGCCTTTCTGAGGATACAGTAGTAACTTTCTCAATTTTTTTTCCACCAAAATAACAAATACTTTAAACTGGCAACACCCCCATGTTTTAGCTTTCCCAGACAGATATTCTAAAAGCTACCTTTTCCAAGTAACTACTTTTCTCACCTTTTTTTTTGACATGTACTAAAGACATATGTTTAGTCTGTATAGCTTACAAGCTTTGACCTGTTTACACGTGTGAGACCATCACCGTGTCTAGATAGCGGACACATTTCCATTACCCCTGGTTTGCATGTGTGAGACCATCACCGTGTCTAGATAGTGAACACATTTCCATTGCCCCCAATTTCCTTTGTCATGTTATATTCCCTCTCCCAGTTAACACTTGGTTTCGTTTTGATCATTCTAAGTTAGTTTATATTTTCTAGAATGTTTTATAAAAAATATAATACAGTTACAACTCTGTATAGCTTCTTGCTAGTTTTTCTAAGAATAGTTGTGAAATTCATCAGTGTTCTTAAGCATATCTGAAGTCGCTTCCTGCTAAGTGCTGAATATCACTCCTTTGGTTGATCACACCACAGTTTGTTTAGTCATTCAGTCACGAAGGAAGTTTAGAGTGTTTCTATTCTGGGGCTCCTAAAATTATCTGCCACACAATTTTAACTAAATAGACTTTGGTATACACATATACCCCATTTCCTTTCAACATATACCTAGTTGAGAAATAGCTAAATAAAATAACAAGCATATTTCCTAATTCACTGTTAAAGTGTTTTTTGAATATGATTCTTTAAAAAAATGGCAAAATATTAGGAAAGATGAAGTATTCTATGTAACTATCTAGAAGTGTCTTGGTTGGAATTGTGTAAATGGACAGAACTAATAGGGTAAATACAGAGCAAATTATTAGAATGGCTTATAAGCTATGGGATGCAGCTTCAACTATGGCTGTCTTCATATGGAAAGGCTGAGAATCTGGTGCTTGTTCAGTCCATGGGGCTTGCTGCCTCAGTTAGTCTTCATTCTACACTGGAATCCTGGCTCAGTAAGTGCTGACACCAGCAAAGGATTGCCTCAGTGGCAGGACAGGTGAACTTACCAGCAAGAGTGAGAACAAGCAAGCAAAGAACAAAAGCTCCCTTCCTCCCTATCTTTTTATGTGGGTTGCCACTAGAAGGTGTAGCCCAGATTTAAGGGGGGTGTCTTCCTACCTCAAATGATCTAATCAAGAAAATCCTTTACAGGTGTACCCATCTGCTTGGGTTTTAGTTGATTCCAGATGTAGTCAAGTTAACAACCAAGATGCATGGGCTATGCACCCAAGCGAGTACTGTAGGAAACCCATCTCATTAGTACAGTCATTAGTTACAGAGATATGATCCGAGCAGGATGCCTGGGAAGCCCACCAGTTGTTCAAAGGGAACAAAACATCATAGTGACGTCTCCTCGTGGCCTAGGAAGCATTTGTATAGTTAAGTGACCTACATCTGGCTTTAGTTACTTAGCATTAGCCAGAATGAAGTCCAAAATATCTACACACATGATGTATAATGAGCAGTCCCTATTACTTAGGTAATGCATTTCAGTGTTATTAGATACCTTTTGAAAAGAGGTTCCGGCTTTACATTTGCTTGTGTTAAAATCACGTTGGCTGCATCTCTCTTGGCATAGTTTATGGCCTTTGATACTACATTGACTTGAAACATGATCCTGTGAGTTCTTAGTGTAACAGCTTGTTTCACTTTAGGTCTTGGCTAAAACCTCATCTCAAAAATAGCCAGTACCCATCATTGCCCATTGTGCTTTTGGCTTGCATGTGACTGGCACTTTTATAGACATGGGCAAAGTAAAATTTACCCTTGATTCTGTGTTTACTAACATTCAAACAATAAACTTCTTGGTATTTTTGTGAATAACATGTTGGCATATACGTTAACTTTTGTATATATAGTAAGATGAACGTGCTTTGCCATCACCTTGAGGAAACCATTGAAGAAAATACTCTAACTGGATTGAAATGTGTTACCAGATATTTCCCCCAACTTTATAAGCAATAAGTGCATTAGGATTTGTAGAACTAGCAGATGAGTCATAGTCAGCCGCTCTTGCTCTCTGACAGGAATGTCTTTGTGTATCTTATTCTCTGCTTGTAACAGAATCATCATTGCATTATGTGTGTGTGTCATGCCATCTTTCTAGAACAGGAGCATGGCTGTTTGGCAGGATAGTCAATGTTTCTTTTAAATAATTTTTTAAAAAGATATGCATTTGTACTTATTCCTTTTGTTTTTTCTTTGCATTCTTGCTTTCTGTCATCTAGTCAGCGTATCTTTTAAGTAGTTAAAATATATTTGTACTTAATTCCTTTTGTTTTTTTCCTTTGTGTTCTTGTTTTCTGTCATGTTTAATAAATTTAAAACACAGTAAGTGATAGCAAGTATTACCACAGTTAGAATGCCACACCTCCTGACTGTCAACATTGTGTAGTGAAGGGATGCTGACAAATTAGGTGCTATGTAGAGTTCAGCTATAGCAAATGAAGACGATTTGTCAGGAAAAACAAAGAAAGTCAAACACTGAATCTCCACAATGTTTTTAGACTAGGAAATCAATCAAAAGCTCTAGGAATTGAATCCAACAGTGTGATGGTGGATGTTTAGCACATTCATTCTAAAAGATTTATAGTCCTTAGTTTATTACAAGGCCTGTTAATGTAAGAGTGAAACTAAGTATGAAATGTAAATGTGCTGCAAAGATAGACAGCTTATATCTCTCAGAATGTGCTGTGGGTGTTCAAATGGAAATGCTGCCCTGTGACACATGGGCTGGGTTTCTTGGTTCATTTTGTCTATATTAGATAAGCCACGTGGTAACAAGGTTTTACTAGTTAGTTGGAATATTAGTAGGAACAGTCCCTGGCTAGCTTAGTATTTTACAGCCACCATCATTGTCCATGGTCCAGTGCTGGTCAGTTCTGGATCATATTTAGCAAACACTTCTAACATAAGGCCTAGTGGGCATGATTTCATTTAGAGCAAAATGCAAGTGATTGATTTTGATGAGCACAATGAAGACACTAACAATAATGAAGCTAAAGCAGTAAAGGTCCCAACGGGGAGTAATGTTTACTTAGCTTCACTTTAATTAATTGATCTGTATGTATTTCTTTGGGGCTTTGTGTCTAGAGGGAATACTGAAATGGAAACTGAAAATTAAGCATTAAAAATCTAAACAACTCTTGAGCAGTTAGGAGCCACTTGCTTTGTATCTGTTCTGTGCTGCATTTTTAAATACATTATTAGTATTTTGAAACGGTAAGATTTAAATCAATGGAAATGAAAAGCATTGTAGAGTTTGAACTGAACAAGAAGAGAGGCTGGGAGGCATTCATAGTTGCACAGTGTGTACTTCCTGCATAAAAAGCTGCTTTTCCAACAACTGTTGCAATGTTTAATTTTAGAATGCTTATCCTCATCTGCACAGTCTTGTTCAAACAAAATGATAGCGACCCAAGGATGGCATGTGTGTGTGCATTCTCCATCTGTCACACTGCATGCTCTCTCCCTGCATGAGTGACTCACTGGGATGTGCTCTCTTCACTCAGGTTATCTCCCAGCTCAGGATCCTGGGAAGATCTGTCACAGCTGGCTGCAAATTTGACAGAGAAATCTGGTCTAATGAACTTTCCCCCATCCTCAATCTCTGGAAGAAACTCAACCAGGTTAGTCATGGAAGGATTGAAATTTTTTACCTCTTTTCCCTGTGCCCTTTCTCCAGCCCCTAGAGCTGTGCTGTGCTGCCTGACTCCCAAAAGCATTCACACTGGGGCTGTTTGTGTCCACTGCAGCCATCTTATCCAAAGTTTACTGGTGGTAGGACAGTGAATCACACTGACCTGTTGCCTGTACATTTAAAGTGTTTATTAGCTTCTGGCTATTAGGTCTTTTCATTAATAGATTAACCTGTTTATGTTCAAAGTTCACTTATGTTCCCTTTTGTGGATTGTGGTTCTGGCATCACTTTAGTCTGTGAAGTCCCCACTGTGTTCTTGTGGCCTACCTTACTTGGTAGGTTTTTTCATATCAAGAACACACTATATCACCGCAAAGCCAACTAAGGAACTAGAAGCCACCATGGTAGTCTCTGTGAGTGCAGACAGCAGCAGTGCCATTGTCAGGCAGAGAGCTCTGCTGCTTAGCACTGGTGTGAAGCCTCTGTTTCCCTGAGGTGACTTCTAATGATGATGACTGAGCTGCTTCATATCAGTTCTTTAGGTTGGTAATTTTAAAACATGTATCAACATTTGCAGTTAAGTGAAATTAGAAACAGGACAATGAAGAGTTTCCTAAAACTATCCTATATCAAACCAAGAAACCACAATTCTCATACCTGTTTGTCTTATCAAGGCAGCCATAAAACCAGAGTAACTATGTATAGTCAGGAAAAGACAAAAATACATTCACTGATTAAATTCAAGAATGAAAATGTCCTTGTCCAAGGGAACTGAATTAGCAAAGCTGAGTAGATTTATACCACAACCCTCCCTTCACTGTGCAGCAACGTTTATTACCTTTCCCTTCAAAAATAAATTATATATTTTTTAAAATAATATTTCATATTTGAACATCTTTATTTAAACTATTTTCAGATTGGGTGAAAGGGAATTTAAAAAGAAACGGGGTCATAAGCTTTAGGCTGATACTTGCATGTCCCTCCTGTGAGTCATAGCTTTAATAACCAGCTCTCTCTTGACAACTGTAAGTGAAAGCAAATGTGTCCTTGTTGGCTAACACTGGGGCTGGAGCTCAGTGGGAAGTGAGTGTCCAGCATGGCAAGGCCCTGGGCTCTGTCCGGGTTCCTCCAAACAAACTAACATGTTTAATCTGTATGAAATCTAACTGTGGGACAAGGTAGCTGTCACCTCAGGGCCACACAGGTGGCCTCTGGTGAAAACTGTGGCTGTCACCTCAGGGCCACATGGAAGTGGACTCTGGTGAAATGCCATAGTTTTGGTCTCACTTTTGGGACTTTTGGTCTCACTCGTTTTTGTTTTTAATGAACAAAGGAATTATTTTTCATTATTAGGGCAGAATCAAATAAATACCTTAACAGCTGGGATGCACATTCCTGGGTCTAGACTGTCTGAGAGAGCACTTGTGAAATTCAGCATCCTAATGGGAACCAGAACCAGAGAGGCGGGTTAGACATGGTGGTGTGGGTCTAAGGTGAACACCAGCAAATTGAGGAAGGGAGGAGGAGGACCCCGACCAAGGTCTGTTTACAAATGAAACTCAAATGTGGGAATATGGATGGCCCCAGGGGTGGAAAAGATTGCTTTTCTACCTTTTCTGCTATAACAATGTTTTTCATGTACTTTTAGTTTAACATAGATTACCATTGTGTATTACAAAGCCATACTAACCATGTAGCTAAGAGGACAGAAAGCAGGTGTTTTCTCACTGACTTCAATGTAATTTTGTATTGGAGCATGGAACACAGAAGGACAGTCTTGACTTTGTGTATTTCTAGATTGGTTCTGCCCATCTTACCTCATTTCCTTTTGCCTATTTGCCTGCTTGGTGAAATGGAGGAAGTCATAAACGACTCTAACACCTAGACTAATTAATGATTATGAAGCCTACAGCGTGAGAAGTACTTGGTAAATACCCATTACTAGTTCAGACCATACCATTAGGACGACATTGGTGTCTGTGTTCTGGACCCATTGGTCATTCCTTGATAATTAAATAATGTAGAAAAGTAGCATTTTTTAGTAGTTATTTTGTAGATGTAATTAACAAAGGAGCTTATCTTAAAAACAAAATGGACATGGGTCTATAGAGAAATGCATCTAGATTAGCATGTCATTTGAAAATGCACATTACATTGCACATTAAGAAAGTTTCCAGTCCATATGAATAAAATTATTTTAGGAGAGCTTCTTCTGGGAGTAATGATGACCACGACTTTTCAAAGAATAGCTAATAGTGAGGTCTGACTACAGTCAAGAAATGAGTTTAGCAGAGTTAATAGTAGCCCTTAGGCCGTTATTACGGCTAGGACTCTTAACTACCTCAGGTTGAACTCTTTAAAAGATTTCTTATTAATTTTTTGAGAACTTTATACACTGAATTTTGAGCATATTGACCACCTCACAGTTCTTCCCCAATGTAACCCCTCTTCCATACCCACCCAGCTTTGTGTCATTTTTTAAAACCCTATAGTCTGGTTTGTATGCACATATATGCACATATATGCTGAGATGTGTGGCCATCACTAGAGAAGGGTCTGCCTTCAGGGGCCATTAGCTAACAGTAGCTCCTGAGCTTAGACAGGGACTTTGTGTCCATGTCCCCAGCCCTCCATGCTGGGTGGCCTAACGGTAGCTCCTGAGCTAGGGCAGGGCTTCCTGTCTGTGTCCCCTCTGGTCATGCTGGGATGTCTGCTTCCGAGCTCGGGTGGGGCTTCCTGTCCATGCCCCCTGTCGTGCTTCCCTTGCACCTCAGTGCTGTCTGACTTGAGCTTGTGCAGGTCTTGTGCCTATTTTCCCAAATGCTGTGAGTTCTTGTGTGGGCGTTTTAAACAGAGGAATAATAGCCAAATAAATACATTCCGGGCATGGCTGTAATGCAGAAATGAACCACGTGGGTCTCTTACTGTTTTCTCCACCTTTTGAAAGCTTCAGCTTCGAAATGAAAAGAACTGATGTGGTGGTGTTTGGCCCAGAGGGAGCAACTCTCATGTTAAAGCACTTCCCATAGATCTTTGCTTCCAAGAAGCTCTTCATTTCCTCATCACATGTGATGAACTGACAAAAGGTCTAGCTGCACGCCCATTTGTAGCATTGTTACTATTCTTTTGTATTGAAGCTTGCTAGTCATATTGTCAACCCTTTGTGGCTGATTGGAGTTTTTCCTCTTGTATGCTCTACCTCTGCTCTTCATCTCCACTGGCATGTGTGTGAGTATTGCGATTTATTTTATTTTATTTTAATCTATCTGTTTGATACTCAAAAGCTATGTTTCCATGTGCGCCTGATCTCGCATCCACTTAACCAAACACTGTGAGACACCAGACACCCTGCTAACTGGCTGCTTAATAATTGCTTTTTTAAAGCTTCACAATCCATTTAAAGTCATATAAAAATAAAGTTTTACTGCTAAAACTTCTCCCTGAGCACTGGAAAGATGGCTCAACTGTTAAAGCACTGGCTGCTCCTACAGAGAAACTGGACTTGGTTCTCAACACTGACATGGTGGCTTAGAGTTAACTGTTCTTAACTTTAGGTTCAGGAGTTTTGATGCCCCTTTGGCCTTTTTGGACAGTGCACATACATGGTGCACAGATACACATGGGCAAAACACTTATACACATAAAATAAAAATAGATGAATAATTTTTTTAAAAAAATCACTAATCTTTCTTGCTCTACTATATCCTGAAATGTACACTAGCCTACTCTGGCAGGCCTTGCCCTTCTACCCCATTCCCTCTGCTTTGCTAAAAACCATTAGATTACGTTTCAAAAGCTAGCCACCAAGGTCTGTTCCTTTATTTGGCAAATCCCTCCTCCTGAGACTGACTGCCAAGGTCTAGCTGTCAAACTATTGAAGTCCAGCAATCAGAAGCCCCCTTTGGTTCACCTAATTAACACACCCAATTAAAATTAAACACGAATGCTAACATAGGGTTTTCCCTTGTGTCTTTTTAAACTGCCATGTTTCTTTGTGCACATCTGTCTCCTCTCTATCAAGATGCCATCCTTTGTCCCTCAGGGACAGTACTCCTGCTCTCTTTCCCAGGTTCCCTTTCCCTTCTCCCTCTTCCTCTATCTCCTGTCTTTGTCCTTATCTCTGCCTTCTATCCCTCTGGGGCAAATACATCTCCTTTGTGCTGAGAACTTGGTCTTGGGGGTCCGGAGCTGATACTTTTCCTTTCTTCTCTAGCTCCAGCCATGCAGTTATATTGTCCTCCTTTCCCACAGAAGGATGCTCAAACACCACCTGTTTCCTTCAGACTTTCCATTCTTATATGATCTTCTGGGATCCGTGTTTTTTTTGTCTTGTCAAACTCAGGATTCAGAAGTTTAGCAGTTAATTTGACATTTTGTCTAGAAACCAATGTGCCTTTTTAAAATCTTTGTTTTAATTGTTATTTGTAAAACAAAATAAATGTTCATTATTTATTATTTAAATTTTTAACTGGGACAGGATCTCATGTAGCATAGGTTTGCCTCGAATTTACTATGTATTCAAGAGTGGCCCTGGATTCCCGGATTCCCTGCCTCCACTTCCTGAGGACTTGGGATGCAGGCATGTGCCAACGTGCCCATCACTTTCATGGTAACTTCCTATTAGCCAGACTTCAAATCTGTCATGTCTGTTCATCTTTCATATTTGTTTTTCTCCCCCATTTCCTTCTTAAAACCATTACCATGATTTAAGTTTTATTCTTTTTTTATGAATTACTGCAGGAAGTTCCAAATTTGTTTGTACTACGCACCTGTTTTCAGTTCATCCTTTGTAAATTAATTTTCTGTAAGAAACCCTCTGAGTGGCTTTATAACCTCTACCTGAGTAAAGCAAGCCTAACACAGATGAGTCCATCATGGTAGAGTCTGTCTCCGGAACTTTGCAGATGTTATGTCTTCCCAGTCCCTATCTGCACGGACCCTGTAAATGCTCAGTAAAGCCCTGGTAGCCCCGGTCCTTTGAGTTTTATAACTTCATATTTTTTCATTTAAGTTATATTTTTAGTTAGTACTTTTCCATTTATTTAAAATTGAAATCTTTTTCTCATCCTGATTATGGTTGCCCCTCCATCTGCTCCTCCCAGTTCCTACTCAATTTTTCCCATCCAGATCCACTTCCTTTCTGTTTCTCATTAGAGCACAAACCAGTTTCTAAGAATAGTAATATAATGCAATATTATAAAGAAGAAACTAACACATTAGAATTGGGCAAAACAAACAACAGAGAAGACATAAGAAACAGAGACCTACTCTTTGGCACACTCAAGAATTCCATAAAAACAATAAACTGGAAGCCATTATGTATACACAAAGGACTTGCTGAAGACTGCAGGCCCTGTGCATGCTGCCTGTGAGTTCATGTGCTTGGATCATGTTGAATTAGATGCCTTGTTTCTTGGTGTTCTCCATTACCCCTGGTTCTCATACTTTTTCTCCCTCCTCTTCCACAGGGTTCTCTGAGTCCTGGTGGAGGGTTTTGATGAAGCTATTCCATTTAGGGCTGAGTGTTCCAAGGTCTCACTCTCTGCACAATGTCTAGCTGTGGGTCTCTGTATTCGTTCCCATCTTCTTCAAGAGGAAGCTTCTCTGATGATGACTAAACAAGAAATTGATTTATGAGTGTAGTAGAATGTCAATAAGAGTCATATTATTGCTACTTTTTTATTTTAGAACATTTGGTTTCACCCTAGGTACCCTGGCTATCTAGTCAGGTTCTTGATTACCCAAGTTAAGTCAAGTTATTCCCACAAACTTTGAATGATAACCAAGTTATGATTTGTAGAACCACAGATGTTTGGTTTAAGTAAGGGAATAGAGGGATAGATATATCTCCCTAGGAAAGGTAAATAGAATAGATGGTTATGGATGGTTGGGGGGACTAGAATGGGGGACAAGGCAGGGAATATGGGGAGAGACAGCTAAAACTAAGGGCCATATGAAGGGTAGTTTGGAAACCTAATACAGTAGAAGCTTCCTAAATATGTACATAGATGAAGGTAGGTGATCAAAATGAAATCGCCAAATAATGAGGGGTGTTTATTGTCACCACATGAACATCCAGTACCTATATTGGGTTATATCTATCTGAGTTGTTGGCCAAAAGGGTCCCAGGAGAACCCCCAAGCAACCCAGGCTATTGCCAAGACTATAGGATTGGGTTACTCCCCAAAAACTTATAGCAAGATCCCATTGTTTAAGACAGCATTTACATAGCTTATTGAACATGAAGAAGTCAGACTGGTGCCTACAGAGTCTAAATCCTTATGTTCCAGCATCTTTGGTACTGGAAGAAATTCTGTATGCTCCCAAAGGAGAAATGTGTACACCAACCCAGCCATAAACCCTTTGATTTACAATGGTGTCATTCCTGCAAAATATGAAACCATGTTTTAAACTAGACAGGTTAACTATGCCTCTTGAATCCACAGGAATTCACTTTGAATCACAGCGAAAATCAGTGCATTTGTGTAGTAGGAGCTACCCCGGTTTTCATCGTGCCTCATTATTCACTTCAGAATGCTTTAGTAATATTTTCCTTCATGACCGAGGAACTCATCAGATTGGATTGAGCTCTGTTGTAGGTAGAAGTGGTATTGAGGGCTAGTGACTATGACAGACAAGACAATCAGCTTGGACACACAGCCAAGTCACTTTCATGCTCTTTATTTACAGTTCAGTGACTAAGTGACTGTCCAGAGGAAAGCCAAGGTAAGGTGTTCTCTGGAGGTTCTGTGTTGCTGTGTGATAGTGTCAGCAGAATGGCATCTGAGGGAGAAGGGCCAGTCTGCCATCTTTTGTTGCTAAGGCTAGCCTTAAAGGGGTCTAATATACTGCAGTGGTTCCATGTTATTCTTGTGCAAGAGGAATTCATCGAATTAAGGAGATGGAGAGCTGATAGAAAGTGGTTTATGTTTTATAGAGGCAAAATTGATACATTGTAAAGAATAGATTCAATTAAGAAGCTTAGTCAGGGCATGGAACTGAATTAAGTTATGTTGTGGGAACACTACACTGGGCCTTTGTCAGTGCTCTGGCTGTGCAGGTGTCGAGCTCATACCATAGACACTCAGTAGAATTATCTTCACAGGCTATTGGCATCTATCTAATAAAGATTGGATTGCAAGCTCAAACTTATTTTGAACATTATTTGTCTTTACAACTTTGTGAAATATTAGGTTGGCATGCATGCCTGTTTGTGACTATAGCTTTTTAAAAGGAAAATATATAATATACAAATATATAATTATATATTTTAACACTACATTTTATTAACTGTTACTTATATATTATTCTGCCAGCTTTTGCATTATTAGATGCACAGCTTAACCTTACTTTTAAAATCTTCTCTAATATTTCCATAAAGAAAATTGCTAATAGTAAGCTTGTAAAACAGTGATTTAAAAACAAATGCTGACAAGCACAGTACAGGAGACTGTGTTCTCATCTGGTACTCGGCGTGTGTGCATCAAAAGGTTTATTTGTTTTCAGTGATTCTTATAGAGAGCTTCGCCCTAGTAACTTTAGTACCTGGCTGACAGTTTAGTACTTGGCAATAATTATTGAGACTTACTGACTTCCTGGACAGTTTACATCTATTTCTATAGCTCCAGTGCTTTCATTAATTCTCATTTAAATTACTTATGTGATACAAGGTATACATGAAACATCTTCTGTTGACTTTTAGAGTCTATTGTAAGAAAACACATGATGAACTTTTTTTCTGAACATGAGTTAATCCAGAAATGATATTTTGTCTATTCTGACAAATGGATTTGTGTATCCAATTAAAATTTTGACTCAGTAGCTTAATTTCAGAAGAATGAATTGTGTTAAATAGACTAACAATCTGCAGTGCTAAACTAATTTTAAAAAGCAGTGCTTTCTTAAATTCTTGGACTTTAAATTTTCTTTTAAGTTGATCATTTCTTTATTTCTGAGTCTAGTTTCTTTTAGATTATAGTAAACCATAGACTATGATGACTGAGAACATACTAGGGTCTGTCCTTGGTTGGACAGAAGCCTCCTCTATTGTTCTAGTAGTGTCCAGTGTGCTTGGCACAACTTCTTGAGCTCAGCCAGCATTGCTGTGGTTCCAGCAAGTCCTTCAGGAGTAGATCTCAGTGGGGCTCTATCTTTTCCCTACCTCAGGGAACTAAATGATTCCAGTGACTTGCTTTCTGTTTGTAGGATTCCATTCAGCAAAGCACAAAATAGAGCAGGCATTTTAACCACATGGTTAAAATGTGATGGTTTGAAATAAAATAACTTCCATAGATTTGACGTTTCAAAAAGACTTGGGCCATTCTCAGTTCTCTCTCTCTCTCTCTCTCTCTCTCTCTCTC
>LOEQ01006146.1:95772-111158 GCA_001685075.1 Bramus lutescens
TCTCTCTCTCTCTCTCTCTCTCTCTCTCTCTCCTTCTCTCATTGTGTCTCAGGATACAAGCTCTCAGATACTGCCCCAGCACCATGCTTGCCTGCCTGCTGCCTTGTTCCCCACCATGACGTTCATAGACTCTAACCCTCTGAAACTGTAATCCCCAAATAATATCTTTCTTCTCTTAAGTTGCCTAGGTATTGGTATCTCTTATCACAGCAATAGAAACATAACTAAGACATTGAATATAAGCAATTTGTCATGTGAGTGGTGGAGAGCTGAAACAGCCAAAAAAGTAACAGTAGGAGTTCAAACCCTGCAAGAAATACCACCCCCACCCCATCCCCTACCTGAGCTAGTGGAAGAGGGAGGCATCTGGGGGGGAATTGGGACATAGACTTGGAGAAAAGCTATAGAGTTGGTCAGACCCTGCCCCCTCAGGAGAGGCTGTAGTCTAAGGTTGATGGTTGTCTTAGCAGATGCTCAAGGTCCCAGGTAAGCTCTGACTTATCCTGCTGCTGTATGTCTGTGTAAGGCAGATGCTAGGAGCCAGCAAACACTCAGAAGAGTAGGTTCCCTTGGTGAGAAATACCATGCTGTGTGATGTCAGTATAAGGGAGACTCTTTTATACCAACACATTATTTGTGCATACCTTATACATTTAAAAATGTGAGAAAGAGGAATCTCCTAACAAAAATGATGTGTATCAATTGCCAGCTCAGCTGCTGGGCTCTCAGTAAACCCTCACTTTGGCCTACACGTTTGTCTTCTGTTTGCATTCTTCAGCAGTTCCAACTTAAATTAGTAATTACTACATACTTATGTTGGCCAAGTACTCCTTACTCAAGTAATAGAGCTTGATTTTCAACTCAATTACAGGGAGCGAGCATGGAATGCTTTTGGTTTTGAATAATTATGTCTTCAGTAATTTGGTAAAAGCCAGTACACTGGTGTGAAAGGAATAGTTGCTGCAGGTGTAAAGGGCTAGCTTTGCAAGTGTGTTTGTCCCCAAGTCTGCACAGTGGAATGGGACAGCAGGGCAGCCAATCACCCTGTGAGGCGGTACCTTGAGTTAGAGGATCCCCTTTATTCGGTGCCTTCCTCATGCACTGACCTTATTCTTCAGTGACTGTTGTTTTGCTGGTGTTTCCACCCCACATACCCCTAAACATCAGTAACAGTCCAGAAATCCCTATTTGCAGACTCAGTTCGTTCATCTGTAAAATGGACTGTTCACAAGTAGGAACTCATGAGCAGTTTTTCATCTGTACATACTTTGGTGTGTCATTGATGTTACTCTAATTGCAACATGACCTTGTTCTTTTAGAATTCAAACCTAATCCATCAGAAAGTATCACCTCCCAATGACCGACAAGGATCTCCAATATTATCGTTCATCATTCTTGAGCAGTTCAATGCCATCCGCTTAGTACAGAGTGTCCATCAGTCTCTTGCTGCCCTCAGCAAAGTCATCAGAGGAACTACTTTACTGAGTTCAGAAGTACAAAAACTGGCAAGTGCCTTATTAAACCAAAAGGTAAGATGATCCAAAGTCTGTTAACTGTTATTCTGTTACCTGTGTGACTTTCCTTTCATGAAATATATCTACCATGGATCCTATAGTTAATAGTAGCAGAAAACTAAAAGTTGACATAGAAGAAGCTATGTAGATAGAATGCATTGGTTGGAAAACTAACAGTGAGGCTAATGGAAACATTAAATCTGCTTGATGCAAGTGTATATCAGCCTATGATCCCTTCTATGGCCATCTTTTCATTGTATATTTAATGGAATCCACTTCTATTTCACTTTGGGACAAGACTATACATGTTGGTAACCTACCACACCAAATCTTAAACCTTGTAAGTTCTAAGCTGTTTCCTTGCAACTTAAGCAAAATCCTAGAATCTGCTTTGTTCCAAATCACTTGGGTTGTGAGCGTGCCTGTGTCCAAGTCCTTTGCAGGCAGATAGTGCTGCTCACATAAACTAACACTTCAGCCAAATGCCTGTGGAGGAGCTGAAGATGAACAAATGATAAGGTTAAATGAAGGACGACTATAGTGAAACATCAGGATTTGTTCACCAGAAGAAGAGAAATCGCTGCTCCTCTTCCTAAATAACTGGACCATTTTAGAAAATAATAAAATCCAGGTAGTTGACATAAGTTGGACAGAAACTATAATACTTTATATAGGATATACAGAGAGGAGGGGGGTGTCTTCAGTGGGCTGCCATGTCTATGGAGGATCTGAAGTGCTTCTCATATATGGATGTCCATGTCTTTCCCTAGACTTGGGGATTTTCCTGCTATGATATCATTAGATAGGTTTTTCTGTTCATTTGGTTTTTATCTCTTGTACTCCGAGAGTTCCCAAGAATTGTTGAAATAATTGATCTTTATTTCTGTCTAATGTAATAGTGTCTCAACCTTGTCTTCTGTTCCTGACATTCTTTCAAGGAAGCTGGAAAGACAAGCTAGATCTTGTCTCAGTAATTCTTTCCTCAGTTTATTTGCTTTATTGAGCTTTTCACTTTCAAGATTGCTATTCTTTTTACTTTCCTTCAAAATCTCAATCTTTTTTTTCTAAAAATCTCATTTAAGTTCCTAGCTTTCTAGACCAAATCTCAAATGGACTTCCTTCCCCCTTTCTCTGTGTGAACTCTCTTTGAGGTCATATTTTTAAAATTAAGCCTTTACATTCTTAGTCTAGTGCCATTTGAATCCTTTCACTTTCTTTGGATCCAGGTATTGAGGAGCCGTATGAGGTTTGGGAGGCTCCATCTTGGCTTACACATATGTGTATGTATATGTACATTGTTTCTGTGTTGCAGTTTGCCTCTCTGTTGTGTTTGGTTTGTCCTGTCTTATGTGAGAATCTTATCAGTAGGCAGCCTTCTCTGGAACTTGGAAGAGAGAAAACACACTGCAGAAATAGTAAGCATTCAAAATCAGACCGTATATTTAAGGACACCGAGGAAAGCCAATATCAACTCTAACCTTAGGGGGGTAGAAGAGAGCAGGATGCTTAGAGGATAAGGTAGAGTAGGCATTACAGAGAAAGGGGTGGACAGAGGAAGAAAATAAGCGTGGGAATACCAAGTCTTAAGAGTTAGTAGAGAAAGATAATCCAATAAAATAAATAGAGATGGAGGCAGTACAGTCAGGAAAAAACAAAGGAAAGAAGGGTGCACATCACGGAGGAAAAGGGGTGGAAACGCTTCACTGATCTGTGCTGCTCTGGGATGAGGAAGGAGGGTTTCCTTTGTTTTCTCTCTGCCTTCCATCCCATTAGAGCAGGAAGAGCTTGCAGGCTCATCCCTGGCCTGCTTTCCCTACTAGAATGCATGCTGTGTGCTGTGGGGCTGATCACTGGAACCAGGGTTGGCAGTAAGGGAAGGGCCTCCCTGGAAATGTTCCGCTTGAGGCTGTGCTTGTCTGGAGAGTACTCTGGCAGTGCTCAGGGCCTAAGACAAAGGACTTCTCACAAGTTCCTCTGGGGCTCTGAGTGTAGAAAGCCCAAACCCTCGAGGAGTCCTGCATGCCCTGGTCAGGTTGGACTCTAGCCAGCTCACCCCTCTCATGAGTAGCTTATCTCACTCTTCTCAGAGGCGGGGGTGCCGTTCTCATCTGGAAATGCCCTTTGCTTCCCTCAGATCGGGTTCTTCCCTTCCCACCAAGTATACTTATAACCACAAATCTAAATCCTACCAATTTCCCGAGCCTACACTGATTCTCGAAATAGTCACTTGTTTAACCAGCTGATACAGGG
This sequence comes from Bramus lutescens, assembly GCA_001685075.1. Taxonomy (NCBI): domain Eukaryota; kingdom Metazoa; phylum Chordata; class Mammalia; order Rodentia; family Cricetidae; genus Bramus; species Bramus lutescens. The sequence continues at coordinate 99,537 of LOEQ01006146.1, forward strand.
ACCTTTGGGATATTGAGAAGAAACAATTCTTTCTCTTCTGCCCACCTAAATGGTCTGACTGTAAGACCTGGTTTTGTGGTTCTCTGTGTGCTCTGCCTAGGACATGCTATGCAGCTTCTGGAATTTCTTCTGAAACTACTTTTGAAGTGAGGCAGATGTTGTGCCTGTGCAGGTTGCCGGGACTGTCACTTCTCTTTCATTCAAAGTCTTTTGAGGAACCTCTCCAGATGATTTTGTCTAGTACAATGTTAGACTGCACTGTCTTTCACTATCTAGATTTCACATGATCTGTGTATTCTCTGCTTTTCCACTACAGGATCTTGGTATATCACCTCTCCCTGTAGCCACACTTCTGATATCTGCTATCAGATTCATGGAGATGCACAAGAGTTCTGGCTGCTGATAACCTGTACATGCAGATCCAGACATGTGCCACATTCACATGTGCACAACTTGACTGCTTCTTTTGCTTCTATTAGTCCTTTTGGAGACATATGACATAATCAACTGAAATAAAATCAGTAACTAAATCATTTTCTGGGATGGAAATCTCTTACTCTTCTTTTGGATAACTTTGAAGATAAAGGACCAAAGGCTGCTAAAGGCTAAATTATATGAAATCCTTCCCTTAATAACTATTTTATAAATGGGACTTAGATGTTTAATTTTTATAATATTTCATTTTCCCTCAGCTCTTAATGTCTGCCAAGTGCTTCTTCATGGGCATAGCAACAGTCACAGCAAATGAACCAGATGGCTAAATTCTTTACTGGAATATAGGTGTCATATATAATGTTGAGTATTCTGTATTAGACTTTGAAAGATGTTTTGATAAAGTGGTTCACATAGAAGCATGAAAACTCAACTTTCACCTATGGAAAAGGCAGAAGCAGTGCACACATCTATAACTCCAGGACTAAGTGCAGGCAGAGACAGGTGGACTGCAGCTCACCAGTGGCCACTTCAGCCAGGGGATAAGCTTCGTGTTCAGTAGAGACCAACTGAGGGGACACCCAGAGTCAACTGCCGACAGATTTGCACACACGCCACATACTCAACTACAGCCTCACTATGCACCACTACCTTTATTTTCATTATTTATGTGAGAATGGATTTAATAAAATCCTTTTGGAGAATCAAAACTTTGTTTTACTAAGCACACTTACATTATATGTTGCAGATTTTTAGAGACAGCTTTGGGGTGTTTGAAATTCAAGTGAGAGTAGGCCAATTTTGACCAAGACAGAACCATTGAGTTTTAATAAAATTCAAAAATGTACTATCTCATACATTTCAAAGTAAAAGTTAATTTTTATTACATTTAAATGTTGCATTCTGTATGCTATTTGATATTGCTTAATATCATTTAGAATATCAGTTGATATTTTCACCAATGTATGTGAGATGATTGCAGAAGGAATTTTCCTGCCAAAGATTAGGATTTGTAAATTCACTTGACAGTTGCTAGTGATGCCTAAAGATTTACTGCTTTTGTTCTGTAAAAACCACAATGCTGAGTACACCACTAATACTACAATTCTCTCTAACATGTTAGAACATATTTTGAATCATAACTTTAAAGACATAATAAAGTCAAGAAGAAACTTACAAGTTTCCTTGTCTTAAGAATTAATAGATTGCATTGCTTTTTTGAAAAATCATTTTAATTGAGCCCTTTATAGAACCATTTTTTTAGATTATCCTAACATACTTGATGAAACCACTAAACACCTTCTGAATTGTTTAAAACTGGGACGAGCAAACATGCAGAAACGTCTGTGATCTGGGACTTTGTCAGGTCGGGGATGAGAGGTCAGTTGGGACAGCAGAGTTGGGCAGCACAGTGCAGTAGCGTAGAATCTTACAGAAGGGGCCTTTCCTTCTTACCTTTCCCCAGTGAGCTTTAGTGATAAATCATTTGTACATATTGTGGGAGTACCGTGTAATCACTGAACACAGAGGTACAATGTTTAGTGGCCAAGTCAGTGTAGTTAGTATCTGTCTCCGTATGATAGGAACGTTCAATAGGTTCTTTATACAAGTCTTTATAACCTACATGCAAGAATAGAGCAGAGTGGTAATTAGAGGGGCACTGGGGGCTAGATTACGGGGACTGTTACACAGCTTTATATCCAAGGAGCACGATCTAATATTCTAATAATGCGATATAGGACTCGGAGGGCTTAGGTTTATCAGAGATAGCATGCTCTATTTTATTTGTGTCTTGTTTGGCTTTGGATGGTAGCACTGGCCTTGTGGAATGAGTTTGATGGTTCACCTTCCTTTGAAAATTTTTCTGTAGTGTAAAGGAAGTTGTTATATGTGTGGCTTGTTTATGTTTGACAGCTCAGGTAGCTCAGGCTGGCCTCCAGCACACTGTGAGCTGGCTTTGTCCTCCAGCCTTGACTCTCAAGTACTGGGATTATATGTGCATAGTATGAAGCCCAGCAGACTTTTGTGGGTACTCTTTTTTTCTCTTTTCTATTTTTAGGGCTTGAGATTGGACACAAAACTTTCTCCATGCTAGCAAGCACTGTCTGTCCTATTGGGGCTGTGTCCCCCACAGTGTTAATCCTCCTTGGAAGTTCTGCATAGCTCAGCAGTGCAGCTGGCCTTTCCTTTACTGAGAGGTGTATTATTATTAATATTACTACTACTACTACCAATTCATCCTTGTTTCTGCTTTGTTAATGTTTTCTGTCATCATTTAACTTTACGAGGTTTTATCGCATTAATTTCTGTGTGTCTTTATGTGTCTTTATGGAGGTCAGAGGTCACCTGCAGAAGTAGATTCTTTGCTTCCAGGATGCGGAACTCAGGTCCTCAGGCTTTTAGCAAGTCTCACCCACAGAAACATCTCACTAGTCCCAGGTTTAGAGGCCCAAGAATGGAGCCACTTTTTTTCTAGGATTTTTTTTGTTTGTTGTCACATAGTTGTGCACATTAACAGTCCTGAATGATTTTCAAATTTTTGTGATATCAGTAGACTCCTTTATCTATCACCTTTGACTTTGTGTCTTTTGTTGCTTAAACTAATAAGACATTTATTAGTTTGTTTTTCAAAAATATTGGCTGTTTGTTGATCATTAATATTTTATTTTCTGTTTTACTAATTTCTACTGTGGTAGTTGTTATCTAATTTTTCCTCATTTTGCACTTGGTTCGTCTTCTCATTCCTTGAGTTACATTTTCAGGTTGTTTATTTAAACTTGTGTTTTGAACCCACATCAGTTTCAGTCCTGAATCTGGCACTTATCTCTAAGAATGGTTAGATGCCCCTAAAGTATGTGTTGTCTTCTAAGTTCCCTTTCTACTCTTAGGTTTGCTATTATATGTTTCTAGTTTTCTCTACATTATTGATGATTGATGCAGGTTAGACTGTAATGTTTTCTCACTTACATGGTCAGAGGGTGAATGGGCATTAAATTATTGTGCTGTTACTATACTTAATATAAAATTTGTTGATATTTTTTAAATATATTGAAACTCCAGAAATTTAGCACAGAAGTGTGTTATAGTACATATGTCCTTACCGAGTACTTCTCAAGTACAGAGTGTGTATTAGTGAAGACTGACATGGTCAGCTATTAGAAAGGCAGTTTTTATAAAAGAGCTGCTCTGTTATTCTTCTTGTTGGTTTTAATCTGGGACATGCACTTGACTTAACGTCTCCTTGCTTATCTACCCAGCACCTCTGTGGGTGGACATTTTTATCTTTAGCAATTTTAAAATTTTACTTTGATTTTGTACTGTACCAAATATCACTCCAAGAAAATGCTGTTGACTAGTTTCCCAGTGAGTAGTGGATGTGAGCATTCCTTTAGAGGTTTTACATCTAATGAATCCCATCTTAGCTTCAGACATTCCTAACTGTCTTGAAAGTCTATACACATTGTCGTCCCTGTAAGCTGATTTTCCCTCTTTTACACTGCAGTGTCCTCTCACATGGCAGAGCAAGTGGGAAGGCCCTGAGGATCCCCTCCAGTACCTGCGAGGTCTTGTAGCCCGTGCCCTTGCAATTCAGGTGAGAATGGATTCTGGAGTAGCTGAAAGTGTGGCTCTGACTACCATGTTTATACTTGCCGATGAAATAACCTTAGTAGTGACAAAGACAGGATTTTATATAAAAAATCCACTCATTGTTATGTCAGTTTTAAATTTTTAAATTTTAAAGCAGTGATTTAATTAACACAGTTTCTATGTGGTTATTTCAGGAGTCTTGGTGGCCGGGAAACAAACAAGCAGCCTCTTACAACAGCCTACAGTCTCATTTTAATATGTAAAAAAGTTGCAGACAATTTCTACAGAATTTGACAAAGTTACACAGATGTAGTATGTCCAGCCTGTATAAAAATGATATTTAGTTGTGTTATAGCTGACCTATTCCTTAACTAAGTATGTTAATGAGGAAACAGCTTTATTATTCAATTCTATATATAGAATTCATAAAGAAGTAGAACTTTGATAAAATACTACGTTTTAACGCCATTTTCTCCTTTCTACCTTTTGTCGGTTGTTTGTGGCATCTCATCTCTTATCTTGTGAGCTTTTCTCATAGAGTAAATGCTTCTAAACTATCTTATGACTAATGCTCAGTACTGCAGTGCAGTTGACGGTTGGATCTGGGAGAAAGGAGCCTAAAAATGTGGCATACTAAAGTCTTCTTGCAATCACCAACTTTATTCGAGGGTTAAGAGAAGTCACATGAGTAAAGTGTACAATCACCAGGGCAAGCCACATATTGCAAAAACAAAACAAAAACAAAACAAAAACAAAACCTTTTTCATAGAGGAATTAAAAACAAATAATAGCCAGTTTTAATAAATAATCTGAAGTGAAGTCACTCCTATCTGCTACACCTGGAAGGGGCAGGGCAGCACATCCCAAGAACAAGTGTGTTTTTGTCTAAATAAATGTCACTAGACTCTGGTCTTCTTGGGTTTTCTCACAGGCACTCAGAATTCTCTTCACAGGACTCCATTCTTGGACCATGTTCTGACATTGCAGTATTTTAAAAATTTCCCATTCTCACTGGGAAAGTCATTTCTTTTATGGTGTAGTAAAAAACTATGCTTGCCCATCTCCAGGATTCATTGTGGCCTAAGCCAGGAGTTGCCCTGCCTACTATTCTGAGGTTATATGCTTGTGTGATGTTTAAGAAATTGCCTGGCCCATTTGTCAGGCTACCCTGTTGGCTGTTCACTTCACCTATCTCTGTAACTATATTTATTGCATATCATTTAAGGAATTACAGACATGAAGGTTAATAATTGTAGATGAAACTAGAGGTATCGGATCTTATCTGAAACTCACCCATCAATGGCTGTCACCATGACATGAGTGAAGGAGAGTCATTGACCAAGAAGTTGTTCCATGTGATTCTGGTCACTACAGTTTGTCTGTATACATTTCTTATTAAAATCACTGGTGCCTAATTCTTTAGCTACATGCTCATAAATCAGTATAAGTATAGTTTAAATGTCAAGAGAAAACCATTCCTCCATTCCTGTGAGGTTCTCTAACCAGTTATTACAATTAAAAGAGGCTTCATTAGATGTCCTAGCTTGCGAACAGCATCTTAATTAATCTAGCTTTAAGCTTAGTAGACTAACACATTTTTATTTTTTTTACCATGGAGTAATAACATTTTTACCAAAGAAACTTTCCTTCCTTGACTAATTATCTTCATATAAACTTTAATGAAGTAAAAATCTGATTATCAGCTATTCTCTAATTCTTAATTAGTTTGAGCATATATAAATTCACTTCTGGCAACAACCCTTTAAGGTGTTAGGATTCAAAATTGATTTTAAAGAATTAATAGTATAATTGTAAATTTATATTAAATGATTCATTTAAAAGAGTAACTTCTTGGATATTTAACTAATAATAAAAGACAAATTAGATAAATTAAACACAGCATTATTATAAAGCATAATATCTAGATGGAGATTTGCAATTGTTTATAAGAATCTCTTTAAATCTTTTGTTAAAAAATCAACACATGTCCAATACAAGGATGTAGAGATATCTTTGTTCCAGGACTTAGTACTGGTCTAGTACATTGGGAAACTATGCATACATGGAGTCTGAAGTGTCTGGTTGTCATCATCATCATCATTATCATCACTGATATCTCATCCTGGCTGAGCTAGGAAGGCAAGAAGTGGACTGTTCTAGAACACAGAGCTCATTGCTTTCTGCTAATGTAGCACTAATGGTTTTCTTCGACTATTTATAAATCATGTAAAACAAATTACCGAGTAAGTGGCCATCTTTGACTGGTTTATGGCTGACATTCCTATGTCCCACCTCTGTGCACCAGCTGAAGTGGCAGACTGCTTCAGAGAGCAACAGGAAGCCACTAGTTAGCATCAGGACTTGCTGGAAATCTTAGCAGAAACCAGTCACTCAGTCAGCTGCCTGGTTATGTCTTGGTTTTAACAGCTGCTGTGTAACCTTTGACCTTATTGTACCTTAAAGCAAGGGTCTACCTTGCAGCATGGTGATATGCACAGTTGGTTAATGTTAGCCTGCACTTGTTATTGTTCAGAACTGCTGTTGTATTTGTTCTAAGTGGCAGCTTTTAAATTCTTATCCAGCATATTATGTTGACATGTGTGACTACAGGTGGAACCGACCTGATGTAGCAGGTATGATGAGACTCCATTACAACTTGTTGACAGAGACTCATTTCTTCTCAGCCATTGGCCTGTGTGTTGCTGAGAAGGGAGGGTGCTCAGGACTCAGGATTCGCAGCTTTGTATCCATGTACACTGAGCATGCTTCACTGCTTGCTGGTGAGGGCCCAGCCCCAACTGGTATACATAACCCGAAATATCCCATTTTCAGTTTCATTGTGAACAGGTTTTTACAATAAAGATGTTGCACCTGGAGGCTTACTTATAATGGATAGAGATAGCAGATAATCCATCAGGCTTTTGCAAGGCAGAGTGAGAGTCTCAAATTTTTTCTAGACACTATTTCAGAGCAGTTGGAAAATGACTATGTAAGATTCTTGTTGAAAATGGCTTATGTGTAACTCTATATTTATGGATTTATTTCCCCTTCTTCCTCTAGAATTGGGTCAATAAAGCTGAAAAGCAAGTTCTTCTCTCTGATACCCTCGACCTGTCTGAACTTTTCCATCCAGACACATTCCTTAACGCACTTCGCCAGGAAACCGCGAGGTAGTCAGAGTGAATATCTTATTTTCCCTGGGGGTAGTAATGTTTTACCTATTCACCTCTAGTGTCCTGATTGTCAAGAATAAATTTATTCTTGAAACCTATGTAAGTTTTTTTTATTATTTCTCCTAATAGCTTGTCTTTAATAGCAGTCAGCTTTTAATTTCAATATCATTGCTTTATTAGAATTGGAAATTTTTTTAATTCCTAACTTTGGTCATTTTTTTTAATCCAGACTTGCACTGTCCATAATAGTAGCCAATGCTCTATTTAAGCATAAACTATTGAGTAAGGGGTTTACTTTCTTGGGCATATTAGCCAAACTCACAGTGTTAGCTAACCACAAGTAACTGGTGGTTACCTCCTTTGACTACACGAAAACATGATTTTGCAGAATCCCTTAGGAGGCTGCTCTGGCTAGCTTTCATGGTGAACAGAGCTGATGGTTAAGGTCAAGTTTGTCTTGGTGCCAGTGTCAGATCACGGTGTATATCTAGACCTTGTTAGCAATAAGATAGAGTGTAAGGAAAGAAGATTGCTAGAATATTCTGAGGAAGATGTAGAAGTTCAGTTCTAGGGACTGGTATTTATTTTTACTCAGGATATTTTGTTCATTCAATAAAAACTTAATATCTTTTATGTGTTAAGAGTTGAGGACCATGATCAAAATGGAGAATGTAAAAAAAAAGTCAAAGGTCCTTCACCTAAAAACTTGTAATCTCAAAGGAATATTGACATTTAAGCAATTAATCTTAAAATTGTAGGTATTATGTTTAATTTTGTGGCTCTTTTTTGTATTTGGATGTAAAAAAGTCATTGAAAATAGCTATATTGTTACTTTATTTCCTAAGGACACTGCGGTGTGTTTGGGGTTTGGTGCTAGGGATTGAACACCCTGCCCCTAGCCCCACCCTCCAGCCTTATGCTTGCTATGCACATGATCCATTCCTAGCTCTGTACGTGCACACTGAAGAGTCAGGGCTCATGACATTTGAATCTGCTCTGCTTTTACAGGGCAATGGGCTGCTCTGTGGATAGCCTCAAATTTGTAGCATCCTGGAAAGGCCGACTTCAAGAAGCAAAGCTGCAGATTAAGGTACTGATTTGGGATGTTTAACTTTAAAATGCATCACTGAGGTGAAATGAGCACCTATGCTTATGATGTAAGATCAGCAGAGTTCAGCCATAGATTATAGTCTAATTATGTAAGATTTAACATGAAAGACCTTACAATAAGATGTATGTGATGTAATATAAAACTTCAATTATACCATATTTTAAAAAAGCAAACTCCAGTTTGTGCTACTTAAGAGTGTACTTCTCAGTCATAACCACACAGAGATAATGAGAATACTCGAGTGAGCAGATAACGCCAGCTAGGTCAGCTCCATGTGAAGCAGCTCCTGTTGGCTGTGCCCAAAATCACTATAGTCCTCCTCCCTGCAGCATCTCATGCTCCTGTAGGTGAGACTTTCTTTACCACGTGGTCTCTGTATAGCATTCCTAGAGAGAAAACCAATGACAGTCGAAAGCAGGCAAGAAACTGAGCCTAAGGTCATGTCATGTGTTAGAGAAGAAATCTATTCATAATGGAAATAGCTTTAGGATTGCTCTTTATGTAAGCTGTGGCAGCTGAGACAGTAGGCTGTTGCTGTAAGGAAAGGCAGACGGATGGAATAGAGTGAAATAATATCCCATACCCGAAACAGACCTGTTCCTGTAGAGAAACACAGTACACAACATTGTCACCTACAAACTTCATCCCAAGAACTGCTTAATGAAGTAGGAGAATATTAAAGATATATATTTTAAGTAACTTTATGATTTGTCATTAGACTGCATCCTTGGCCACAGATTGGATATGATGATAAAATTAATAAGTTGATTCTGAAAGCATAAAAGGTGATGTCTAGAAATAAAATTACAGGAAAATATATTTAGGATTTCCAAAGAAAAATAATAAAAGCTTTAAAGGAACATTTAGAAAGGACTTGAAACTCATCAGCGGAAGTAGACGAAAGAGCAGACTAGAAACCCCTTAAAATCAATGCTGAAAAAGTTTGTGCAGTAGTACGTACAGCACATTGCCTTTCTGTATGCAGGTGGGAAACATAAACAAATTATATAATTGCTAATTGCATCCATAAACAGTAAAACTATCCCCTAAGTGTGTACAGACATGTAAGTCACACTTGGGGGCTGCCTAATGGGCTCAATAAAATGTTTTAACTTCTCTTGTTTCCTTCGTACATGAATGAGATAATAGAATGGATTCAATTATCTAGAAAGCATTGTGAAGTCCTCTGATCAGAATTATGCATAGAAGTTCTGCTTACTTTGTCTCACGTCAGTGGCATGTTATAATTTACATTCCCAGATGAGTGACATTGGCTAAAACTTGCTGAACATTTCCTGTGTATCAGGCAGTTTCACACATCCATGCCAGGTTGGCACCCAAGGGTCTGTCATCATTCCTGCCTTCCTTTGGTAGCACATTTGTGTAGCCATTTTCCAGGCAAAAACAACCCAGATTTGACACTGCCTCTTCCTTGTGTTTTTCCTGGGGGTGTATAAATTCTGCTTTGATACTTCAGGAGTGAGTCTCTGTCCTATGGAGGCTGGCTCATTGTCCCAGTACAGGTGTGACTGGAAGCTGGGCCATTTGCCTGGAGAGCCGTCATAGTAGTTCCTCAGCCATAGGGTAATGTTTGGGTTTAAGTATTGAACTCTGGATGCAGCTGGTCCAGGGGAGATTTTATTGGTAACCCTCTACTCCTTAGTATACAAGAGCTTTCACAGCAGTCATTTCAGATCGCTATTCTTCGTACATTCTAAAGAAGAGAAAATAAAACACGGACAAAAACACCTAAATAAACATTTTCCCAAAAAAGTTGTACAAGTAGCCATCAATTGAAAGGGTGACCTCCATCTTCAGTTATAGAGGAGGAGAAGACCTCAAGCACAAGACACGCCACCTCATATTGTCCATATGGCCTAGCAGTTAGTCACTCTCAGTGTGACCAGGTGCTCACTGCTGCCACCAATGTCCACCATGCAGGAGAGTGTCCTACCACGTGTGCTAGCTTGTGTCTTCTACTGAGTGTGTATCACTTTTGTACTATTGTAAAAGAATTTGAAGTTCAGTCCTCTCAAGTGAGGCTACTGGTCAGTTGTTAAAACTTGAATCCACTGTGTAAGTTGTGGTGGCATCATGAATACGTCATGAGAAAGCAAACTGTTGACAGCTGTGGACGTAAGCTACTGCTCAGCCTGCTGCGGTCAACTCAGCAGTTAGCACTGGAGAAAGGAGAAGATGGCCTCCAAGCAACTGTAGCTAATGTTACTCCAAGATGTCTTCAGTTTACACTAAAGCTACCTTATACTGTATAAAACTTTCTCCTTTACTCTCTCAACTCCACACAGCATGTAAGGACCACCTGTTCATTTTCTCATTAGGCTTCTCTCCCCTACTTCCTGGAAGAGAGTTGATTTGATTTATGGCTTTATATTTCTATTAACCTAATGCCAGGGCACCTGCAATTATGTAGTTTATGACATTTGTAAGTGTTTTCTATAATATTAGCTAAAAAGTAAGAACTTGTCTCAAAGAGAGTTCACAGTGAACACTGATTCAGAGTTCCTTTGTTCTCCAAATAAAAGGCCCCAGTGGGGCCTTGGGATACTGCCCCTTTGATCTTACGATCCAACTGTGTATGCCTGGCACTTCAGAATTTAATATTCTGTAACACTTTTTACTTGTCTGTGGCAGATCAGTGGTTTGTTACTGGAAGGATGCAGCTTTGACGGCAATCACCTTTCAGAAAACCAGCACGATTCTCCCAGTGTGTCGACAGTGCTCCCTTGCTTTATGGGCTGGACTCCACAGGTGAGTGTCTGGATAGACAGCTTCTAATATCATCCGTTCACTCTTGGATTTTACTTTTCCGTAAGATAGTCATAGCTTGTGTTTTTGATTTGCTTTCCCATTTTACCTGTACTTAACAAATTTGTAGTTAATACATTTTGAAGAGGTAAAGATTTTTAAACCATTTTGTTTTGGAAACAGTTTTCTAAAAAGTGTGTGTAATTAGAGCAAACTCTTGACCTTAAGATTAGGGTCACAGTGTGGCATGAGTCTCCCTCTGCAAGCCTCTTAGACCAAGGCATGGTTTCGTGGTTACATGGTTCCAGGTAAGTAATGTGAGCCACATAGGTCAAGGCCTTCCCGCTGTCTAGCACTGAAAGTAGCCAGCTGTGGCGGTTGGAATATGGATGGTAGTTGCTGCTGTTGTGGGATATTTAACACACTGTGAAACTTGGATCACGGGATGGAGCCATAGAGAGGGCAGAGGAGTCAGGAATACCGATAGAGAGGTGAAGGCGTAAGTCATAAACAATCCCACACCAGTTGGGATTTAAAGGGGTATTTATTTTA
>LOEQ01006146.1:115748-126179 GCA_001685075.1 Bramus lutescens
TGCCTCTAGCAAGCAGAGCCCACCTGAGAAAATGCTGCTATCAATAAGCCATGCTTAACTGTATTCTTTTCTGTCTAGAATAACTTCCTAAGCTCTCTCAGGCTTTTAAGTAGATTTGGTCAGCCCCACGTTGGAACAGCATTCTATCCTCTATGTCCTGCAGAATGTCTGGCAGAGTTTTCAATGAAGTAAGACTTTTGAAGGACTGTCCTGCCTTGTTTTGGCTAAGTTCAACCGTCTTTTTCCTATGTGTCCTGCATGTCTAGCCTACAGAGCACATTGTCAGCAGTCAAAGGCAAGAGCAGTTTCTTTGCACAGTGGCTAACCTTACCACAATGAAAACAAACTTCATAAAGAGTTTCTTCAACGTCCATTATCTCTGAAGCAAATGGAGCAGATATGTCTCACTGTCACTAAAAGCCTTAGATTAAGAAAACATTTTTAAATGAACTGCATAGGTACAATACCCGAAACAACAGAAGAAACATATATACAATACACAATATGTTGTAACAAAAATAACTTTAAACTGGTATCAATATACAAAATTCCTTTAAACAAGAGTAGAAGCATATATGCAGTTTACAAAAATGACTTTAAATTTACTCAGTTTACAAAAGTCCATGCCAATACAAAATATTTGAGATTAATAGTTGTTTTTAGTTTAAAATATATTCAATAATCTACCCTTTTATCTTATCATTCACATATTCCTATATTCCCCTAAATTTAATAAGCATCCATGATCCACCAAATAACCAAAAGCCTCTCACAGCCCAACTCTTTGGAATGTGGATGTTGTTTCTCTAGACTGCTGGCTGGGTGGCTGTATGGCTGGCTCCTTGCATCCTCCTTGTTTACTCTTGCTCCCTCCTCCTCCTCAGAGTTCTCCTATTTATTCTCTCTGCCTGCCAGCCACGCTTATCCTTTCTTCTGCCTAGCTATGGCTATTCAGCTCTTTATTAAACAATTTGGTGTTTTAGACAAGCAAAGAATCACAGCTTCACAGAGTTAAAGAAATGCGCATAAATAAAAACAGTGCATTATTAATCATTAAGCAAATGTTCCAGAGTGTAAGCAAATTTAACACACCTTAAAATAATATTCTACAGCAGCAAACTGTTCAATAAATAGATTTAATAAACACAATATTCTTTCCCCTCTGGAAATTTTTTGCATTAAAAGTACTGGCAGGGGCTAGAAGATGGCTCAATAAGTGAAGCGCTTTCTCTACAAGCACGAGGACCTACCTATGGATCCCCTGCCCCACATAAAAAGCCATGCACAGCAGTGCACACCTGTAATCCCAGCACTGAGGAGGCAGAGTGACTGGGGCTTGCTGGCCAGCTGATGGAGCCCAGTGTCTGAGCTTCAGGCTTAGTGAGAGATTATTCAAGAATAAGATGGAAGCAACTGACACTTTGAACCTCTCATCTCCACACAGAAAAGGAGGTACAAAAGCCTGAGAGATTGATGCACAAAGCTTTCCCGAACTTATATGCAGCACTTTGTTGGGATCTCATATTTCGTAGAATACATGTGGACACAGCCACCTGCTGTGTCTCAGCGTCAGACGACTCCCCTTCTGGCCTTGCACAGGAAGTCAGCTTGCTGCCCGTCCTTGTGTTTCTCTAGGAGCAGTGCCACATAGAGCTTACCAGCAAATGTAACTTAGTAGCCTGGACTCCAGCCAAGGGCCTCAAACTCTAGGAGGTACCAAATTTGACTACTGAACAATACATCTGTAAAACAAATTCAAGAGCCATTCTCAAAGTAGTCATTATTTTATATTACTTGTATAGATTCAAATATACGTATTAGACGCTATCGTTGCCTTGTGTACACCAGTGTAAAATAACAAAACTCAGTTTCTTTTCTGACTTACATTTATCTTCAAGTCTGTAAACAGTCCTGGTCACATTGTTGAAAACACAAGTTAGGGATCTCCCCCACTCTCTTTCAAATCTGCTGTTACTTCTCACAGAACAATGTTTCTGAGCACTCAGTGTCAAGTTCTTTCCCTAGATTCACACTGAATTGTGCCATTTAGACACGGTAAAACTCCGGCTTTCTGATGTTCTTTCTAAAATGAGAAAGCCAGCACTGTTGGTGCGTGTGATCCAGGAAACATGCATGGTGCAGATAACCTGGATAAGCATACACTGATGAAAATATTTTGGTTTGAATTCCTATATACTGAAGGAAACCCCCACAAAATGGGGGCTTCCTCCCAGACTCCAGATTAGGCACACACCACCCCCAAAACCCCTGTTTTCACAGAGAGATATTTTATTAAATGGGGAAGAAGAGTCAAAGTGCTGCTCTCTGACTCAGGCAGGAAACAGCAGCAAATGTGTGGTTTTTCAGAGGAGGAAAAAGGGAGGGCTGTGTTAGAATGGGTTACAATGTAGTGGTATATTTTGTTTGGGCATGTTAATTAGGTGACCCAAAGGGTGCTTTTGATTGCTTGACTTTAATATTTTAATAGCTGAACCTTGGTAGTCAGCCTCAGGAGGAGGAAGTGGCCAGATAAGGGAATAGATCTTGATGACTAGCTTTAGAAATGTAATATAAGGGTTTTTTGTTTGTTTGTATTTTGAGACATGATTTCTCTGGGTAACAGTGCTGGATGTACTGGAACTCACAGAGATCTGTCTGCCTCTGCCTCCTGAGTGCTGGGATTAAAGGCATGGGCCACCAACACCCCACTTTTGTTGAGTTTTGTTTTTTGCAGAGGGTGATGTTACTTTTCCTTTTGTTTTATGGTCTTGCCTTCTTTGCTTTGTTATTGAATATTCTTTTCAGAGATGCATACATCCTAATCCCCAGAATGCACCTGCTAGTGTGTCCTTTCTCTGACACATGGCACTCTGCAGGTGGGTAAGGTCCAGCTCTTCTCATGAGAGATCCATCCTGGATTCCCCAGGTCAGGCCAGCATCCTCCTGGGGGCTCTCATGGCTGCAGAAGTTGAGAGGGCAAAGAGGGGAGCTTGGAAGGACAGAATGAGGTAGGTTTTTAGAAGCTGGGGGAGCAAGACAGACATCCTCTCCGGAAGCCTCCAGGAGCAGGGTCTGACAGCACCTGTGCCAGGACTCTAACTCAGTTCTTTTAAGATGCGAAATTTATATCAACTTAGTAGAGACAAGAAGAAACATGCGCAAGCTACTACAGAGTGCTTAAGCATTATAAAATGTGCAAAGAATGGTATTAAAATATGCAGAGGACGAAGGTCTTGATTATAATCATTAATGTGAAATGGAACAGATTAACATTTGCTGATGGGTTTTGAAAAGACCTCTTGATCAATGCCCCTGCCTCTGTTCTTTAGTCCCTGCCACCATCAGTGGTCAAAGCGTCCCTTTCAAATGTTGACAGTTACTTTATTTCTCTGTTCAGAAACCTTCAATGGGCTCCTGAAAAATCCCAAATCCCAACAACTAGCTCTGTAGTGAAAACTAAGAGGAAAGAAAAGCAGTGGGAGCCAGTATCCTTCCTGAGATGTCCTGTCATTAGCATATTGCTCACTGTAGCTAGGACTGTTGTGCTTCTGACTCGCCTTGTATAAAGCGCCAGAGCTACATTCCATTACCAGATACATTAGAGAAGTAGGACAACTCTGCAGTGTGCCATGCACACAGTAGGACAACTCTGCAGTGTGCCGTGCACACAGTAGGACAACTCCGCAGTGTGCTGTGCACATAAGATGGTGCATATGAAAGATAACTGGGCCAAATTAGTATCCATCTCAGATGTCAGCTTTAGTATTGAGCTCAACCAACTGACAAGTAACTAATGCAATTAACTACAATATATAGATTTTTAATTATTGAACTTTAGTTGCATAATACTTTCTATGTACTGTCATGAACTATTTTCAGACTTCACGTCTCATTTATGTTAATTGAACAGTGTAATTGTTAATAGATTTAATAAAATTTTAATTTTATCCAAGCATCTTAAGCTAGCTAGTCTGATTCTTTAGTAGATATTAAAGAAGGAACCGGATCATCAGAATTTAATTAAGTTACACGGCATGGCCAGGGAACCAGAGTCATTTTAGGTTGGCTAGATCTCTAACTCTCCTTCCACATGGATCATTTATGATTAGGGCCTCAAAGCAAGTCCACTGAGCTTTCAAAAATTCAGGAGACTGATAAATGCTGAGCAAAATGTCCAGAAGCCACAGTGGTGTACTTTGTTTTACAAGGTTGTAGGACTGGGGAGAAAACTGTGTGACCTCCCCGCACAGCATGGGAAGCCCACAGCCAGGAGCAGGCTTGGAGGGACTTGGAGACAGTGAACTGTAAATGAGGACGCAGCACCCCCTGCATCCTGTTGCTGTTGTCTCTAGGCAACAAGAACAGTGCTGGAAGTCTCACCATGCTGTCAAAAGCAGGTGCTCAAGAAAGAACTGACCTTCCCCAGCAGTTAGCTTCAGATTACCTCGGTCCGTCGGCTGTGTCATGTCTGTCTGCCTGTCCGTGTAAAGACTGAGAAGAAACAGCAGAAGAAAGCTTGCAAGAAGTAATTGATGTTCTGAATCCCGGCACTTTACCATTTAAGCAGAATTGGAGAAGTGAGTCAGCAACAGGAGTCTGAAATCCTCCTACTCCAGTCTCTACATATTCAAGCAATCCAATTAAGAATTCACTCTCATAAACCTTTGTTAGGTTGACATCCCAGAAGACTCTTACCTAAAAGTTATGTCCTTGGTATTTGATGTGCATCTTTCCTAAGCCAATCCTAAGCTGCACTGAAGGGCAGTTTTCTGCATGTGCACACTCAGCCTTCATGACATAGGTGCACCATGAGTGCACGAAGCGCCACTCCACAAAAGGCTGAGTAGCTGACTGCAATCACACACTGGAGATGACCAGGGAGACACAGGGCAGGCCATCTGCATTCTTTGCGGGAATGACCTACATAAAGCACAGGTTTTATTGTATGTGTTAAAATTCAGAAATGTCAAAGAGCCTGAAGGCAGCTCACATCAAAGACTGGAGGATCTCAGCAAAATCCTTGTGTTAGAAAAAAGTGTTTTTTTTTTTAAGTTTATATAATGCCCACTTAAGAGTTAAAACTGGGATAAAAAAGTTTCCATTATTTTATTTATCTCCATCTTAGCATCTTCCACTATAGTACTAGAAGGATGAATTTGTCTAGATGATTTCAGAATTGGTAGAAAAAACAGTTTAAAGAATAAGGTGTGTACATGAATAAAGCTACAACTTCCTATGACATATACAAGGGTCACATGCCCCCTGACCCAGGGAACAAAATACTTAGCCTCTAGACAGGTATCCCATATCCTAAAGCTGTGCATATGTAAATGATCATGTTTGCTTTGAAAGATAATTATGTGCTAATATTCATGGGCCATGCTTAAACATGGGTAAACTCTCTCTCTCTTATAATCCATTCCCTCATTCTAGAACAGTCCATCTTAGCACTTGAATCCCATTCCAACCCTAAAATGCTAGTAATTCACTGGTTAATGAGATCAGAAGTTCAATCCACACACCAGTGTTAGATTTGAATTGGAAGCACCTCTATGAACTTGTTTGAAAATCCTTCTTTGAGGGCTGGAGAGATGACTCAGAGGTTAAGAGCATTGCCTGCTCTCCGAAGGTCCTGAATTCAATTCCCAGCAACCACATGGTGGCTCACAACCATCTGTAATGAGGTCTGGTGCCCTCTTCTGTCCTGCAGGCATACATGGAAGGAATGCTATATACATAATAAATAAATAAATATAAAAATATTTAAAAAAAAGAAAACCCTTCTTTGAAAAAGATGCCTATTTCTGAAACCCTGTTCCTGGAAAGTTCTAGACTAAGTGAGTAGCCACTCCTGGCACCGAGATAATGATCTTTGGTATCGTTTCTCTTGAAAGAGACCAGGGATCATCACAGTAATCATTAACTTCTGTGGGAAAAGTTGCATGCAAACTTGCAACATACTGACACAGTGGAGACAGCACAGGCCCAAAACTCGGTAGCCAACTTAAACTGGGTAAGGATGGACATCTTGAGCACCAGTAAGATAACTGCACTGAACCACAGCAAAAATGCCTACGTCCGCCAGCTAACATAGTAAAGCAGCAGCACTCACTGATGCCCCAGGAGAGTGCTAGTGAAATATATTGTGTTAAACATAAAGGGAAGTTAGATCTACTTATTCAACCTATTCCTTCTAAATTGAACTTTGTGGTTATATTAGATAAGAAGTGGAAGTTCTTGGTAGACATAAATTGCTGAGAAAAGTTATACTTTATACATTATACATTATAAGATGTATAATATTATACATTATAAAATGTTATATTTTATAGATATTTATAGATAAAATTGTATAAGTTAAATTTTCAACCTATTCCAGTATTTAAGGCTAAAGTTTTAGTCTCTGTGTGTGTGTGTGTGTGTGTGTGTTTATGTGTGCCCGCATGTGCACATGAGAAAGAGAAAGAACACAAATGTTGTTGGGTGAATTGTAGAGGTTAGAAGACAACCTCAAATGCCCTTCACCATTGAGATGGTCTTTGTTGTACACCACTGTACACAGGCTAGGGGGCCAGTGGGCTTCCTGGGATCCTCCTGTCTCAGCTGCCTGCCTCCCTAGGAGCACTAGGATTATAGTTACTTGTACTAGTGTGTAGCTCCTATGTGATGATTAAGGACTTGAACTTGGGTTCTTTTGATTGCTACTGAGTCATCTTCCCAGTTCCTACACAAAGTTTTGTTTGTTTGTTGTGGTTCTTGGGGTTTTTTTTTTTTTGGTGTTTTGTTTCCCCAGACAGGGATTCTCTGTGTAACAACCGTGGCTGCCCTGGAACTAGCCCTTGTAGACCAGGCTGGCCTAGAACTCGCAAAGATCTGCCTGCCTCTTCCTCCTGAGTGCTGGGATCAAAGGTGTGCATGCGCCATATTGCCTGGCCTTGGGCAAGTTTTTAATGGATCTGTAACTGGCTGTGAATGAACTGCTGTGAGATACAATGTATTCTAGTGACTGCTGTGAGATCCAGTGTACTCTAGTGACTCCTGTGAGATAGTATATTCTAATGACTGCTGTGAGATCCAGTGTATTCTAGTGACTGCTGTGAGATCCAGTGTATTATAGTGATCTGTACTCAACTAACCTAATAGCTAACACACATAGTGATTAGAAGGGCTGTACTCGAAGATACATTTTTAGACCATTTTTTTTTTCTTTTGAACAGGGTGCATATGGTCCATACTCCCCTGACGAATGTATCTCTTTACCTGTTTATACAAGTGCCGAGAGGGATCGTGTGGTGACCAACATCGATGTTCCCTGTGGAGGCAACCAGGACCAGTGGATCCAGTGTGGGGCAGCGCTGTTTCTTAAAAATCAATAAATCTGAGGCAACACAGTACAATTTAGCAAAGTGATAGTTATGACAAAGTTTTACATGGAACATGTAGTCATTCTGAAATGTTAGTTCAGAATATCTGTAGTTAGTTTTTCTTGTTGTTGATCTCATTGAGTTCTTATTTTAATAAATGTGTAATACCAGCACTGTGTACCTTAAAGAGCAGGGTATTTGGTGGCATTAGCTGTTTTTATGAAAAATTTACTTTTTCAGGAATTCAGTTATTTAAGGTTTAAAGTACTATATTTAAGAAATCAACAATATTTTGGGTATTTTGTATAATTGCATCTGCTTATTTTAATCTTCTGTGGTTTTAAATATGTGTACCACTTTCCTTTTAAGCATTGAACACTGTGCAAAGGCTTGATGAATGAATTATCTTAACAATTAAACATGTCATTTCATTGTATATATTACATGATATCATCATCATTTACGCCCCAGCAATGCTTAAACACACATGGGCAGCCTGTTTATGGCGGTTCTCCAGTTGTTCCTACCCTTGGCAGTCCTAGATGCTTGTGTTATTGTCATATCCAAGGTTCCACAGTCTTCCTCTATGCTGTCTGTCTATCCAGTGTTTTTTGTGCCTTCCTCTTCACCTTATCCCATGCACTCCTCCACGCAGTGCTATCTTTGGGTGTCTGCTGTCATTCATTCTCATAACATGACCAAAGTATCTCAAGTGCTATTGCCGTATCCTGTAGTTTACTTCCTTCTGTAGATGGAGATGTTTCTTAATGTCATCATTGCCTGTCTCTTCTTGTGATGCCTAGAATCCTTCTGAGACATGGCATCTCAAACACGATCAGCCTCTGTTCTGAGAAGCGTTTCATTGTCCAGGTTTCAGAGTTGTAAAGAAGGCAGCTCAAGACAAGTGTCTTATATACTGTAATTTTGTTGTTTTTGTTATGTCTCTTGCTGACCAAACCTTTCCTAGTGCCTGGAAGGCAGCCCTCGCTATCCCTATCCACTCTTGACATCTGAAATAGTCCCCTCCTTTCATCTGAGGTTTCCTCCCAGAGAGACAAAGCTGACTATTTGCTTGAGGTTCTGATTCTTTATTACAATGTTAAAAATCCTTGTGCGCCTTTCCCATGTGTTCTATCTCAATCTTCTCAATGTTTGCTTTCATAGAAGGTTTTCACTGACTTCCATCATTCTATTTACCATGCCTGCAGCTCATTTGGACTTTCAACAAGTAGTGCTATATTGTTAGTGAAACACAAGTTATTGATTCGTGCATACCTACCCGCACACCTATCCGCTTATCCTCCAGGGCTGTTGCTATTGTTAATTCCAGAAATATATTAAAGAGCAGTGGTGAGAGGATGCATCCCTGCATTACTCCCACGACTGTCTTAAACTCATCACTTAGTTCTCCACAGACTTTGATGCAAAGGTGTCTTTATAGGCATTATCTAGTATTCTTAGGAGTTTCTCTGGGTGCCTGTAGAACCTCATTGTTTCCCAAATTCCTTTCCTCCAGATGCTATCAAATGCCTTCTTGAAGTCGATGTAACAAACATGTAAGTCTTTTCCAAATTCTTCATATTTTCTACCAGTTGCCTCAAAGTGAAGATCTGATCAATTTTGCTCCTGTTAGCTCTGAATCCACACTGGGCCTTTGCTATGTTTCCTCGGTTCAGCCCTTGCTCCTTTGCAGGATAATGGAGGAGACTTGCTGCTATGGCACAACAAATTAATGCTCCTGTAATTTGCTTCCATTCTGTGGGAATCACTTTGTGTTCCCATATCTATCTAAAGAGTCTGAGAAGCGCCTCACGCCACGATCCTATTGTAGCCACCTCCAGCTCCTCCACTGTGATGTTAGATCTGAGTTTTGAAGAATAAAGATTCAAAATACATTTTGTTTGGAATGCTTACACATGCACACACACACGTAGGAGTTAGGGGCAGAAATTGAAGTTTGACTCTAAGTTAAATGTTAAGATTTGCTTGGATTTGATTTTGAGACTTTCTCCTCTAATTCCCAAAGAGAGATGGAGACTCATCCAGGAAAGCACAGAACTCACTGCACCAGGTACTTCCATTTTCTGTCCATGCACTCATTTCCATTTTACAAAGGTGAAAGTGTGAGTAGATTATTTGCTGTTCATTTGAGAAGGCATGAACACATGGAGCACCTTTGGGAAGGAGAGCACAAGAAACTCATAGACACAGAGACACACGTTATCACAAACAATAATTTCCATAGAGATGCCACATTGGAAGCAATAATATATAAGCAAAAGATCTGTAAGGCTTTGCAAAAATGCCTAGATAAACATTACAGAAAGCGGAAGTGGCTACTGTCTCTAACCCAGAAGCTATCTCCAACTGATAATTGCTTGCGAAGGAAAATTTAATTTCTTCAATGGAGTCTCACTGGATGTACATAAGGATGCTAGTTCATTTTCTGTCTGCCCTGACTCGAAATAATCGCACAGAAACTATATTATTTAAATCATTGATTGGGCTGTTAGGTCTAGCTTCTTATTGGCTAGCTCTTACATCTTAAATTAACCAATTTCTATTAATCTGTCTATCACCATGTGGCTGTGGCTTACCAGCAAGGTTCTGGGTAAAGTTCCATCTGGCATCTGTCTCCAGCAGGGCTGTATGGCTTCTCCTACTCTCTCCTCTTCTATCTGCTTGGAACTCTCACCTCGCCCTATTCTGCTAAGCCACTGGCCCAAACAACCTAATTCATTAACCAATAAAAGTAACACATATACAGAAGGACTTCCCATACCAACTCTTAATGGTAGATCCCTTGCCCAGCAGTAGATGGCCAACAAGAAATGAACTCACTGAAACAGTCTACCTGAGCTAAGGGGGGCTCACCAAAACAAGCCATACTGGTAAGGAACAAGCATGGGATAGAACTAGTCCCTCTGAATGTGGTTGACAGTTACATGGCTGGGGCAGACTGAGGGGCCATTGGAATTGGCACCAGGATTGGTCCCTGCTGCTTGTTCTGGGTTTTTGAGAGCCTGTTCTCTTTGGATGGATACCTTGCTCAGCCTAGGTATAGTGG
>LOEQ01006146.1:195381-206796 GCA_001685075.1 Bramus lutescens
ATTTTTGAGAAGGTTCCATGAGGTGCTGAGAAGAAGGTATATTCTTTTGTGTTTAGGTGGAATGTTTTATAGATGTTTGTTAAACCCATTTGAGTCATAACATCTGTTATACCCCTTATTTCCCTGTTAATGTTCTGTCTGGCAGTCCTGTCCAGTGGTGAAAGCGGGGTGTTGACATCTCCCACTTTTAATGTATGGGGTTTGACATGTGGCCTGAGTTTTAGTAATGTTTCTTTTACAAATGTGGGTGTATTTGTGACACAGATGTTCAGAATTGAGACTTCTTCCCTATGCAGTTTCCTGTGATGAGTATGAAAAGTCCTTCTTCATCTCTTTTGATTTATTTTAGTCGAAAGCTTACTTTTTAAGAAATTAGAATGGCTACACCAGCTTGTTTCTTAGGTCCATTTGATTGGAAAATCTTTTCCCAACCCTTTACTTTGAGGTAATATCTGTCCTTAAAGTTGAGGTGTGTTTCTTGTATGAAGCAGAATGATGGATCCTGTTTTCATATCCATTCTGTTATCTTCTATCTTTTTATAGGTGAATTGAGACCATTGATATTAAGAGATATTAATGACCAGTGATTGTTAGTTCCTGTTATTTTTGGTATTGTTGCTGGTAGTGGTACTGTGTGTGTGTTCCTCCTCTTTGGGTTTGGCTAGTGTGGGATTATCTATTTTGTGTGTTTTTGTGTGTGTAACTAACATCCCTGGGTTAGAATTTTCCTTCTATTATTTTCTGTAGGGCTGGATTTGTTCATAAGTATTGTTTAAATCTAGTTTTGTCATGAAATATCTTGTTTTCTCCATCTATGGCTACTGAAAGCTTTGCTGGGCTGGCATCCGCAGTCTCTTTTTGTCTGCAAAATGTCTATCCAATGCCTTCTGGTTTTCAGGGTTTCTATTGAGAAGTCAGGTATAATTCTGATGGGTTTGTCTTTAGACATTACTTGGCCTTTTTCCTTGGCAGCTCTTAGTATTCTTTCTTTATTCTATATGTTTAGTGTTTTGATTATTATGTGCTGAGAGAACTTTTTTGATCTAGTTTATTTGGAGTTCTGTAAGTGTTTTGTACATTCACAGGCATGTCCTTTTTTAGGTTGGGAAAGTTTCCTTCTATTATTTTTCGAGTATACATTCTCTGCCTTTGAGCTGGACTTCTTCCCCTTCTTCTATCCCTATTATTCTTAGGTTTGGTCTTTTGGTGGTGTCCCAGATTTCCTGGATATTTTGTGTTAAGAATTTGTTGGATTTAATATTTTCCTTGACTGATGAGTCTATTTCCTCTCTCATATATTCAATGTCTGAGATTCTCTCTTCCATTTCTTGTAATCTGTTGGGTATGCTTGTATCTGTAGTTCCTGATTATTTACCCAGGTTTTCCATTTCCAAAATTCCCTCAGTTTGTGTTTTCTTTATTTCTTCTATTTCAGTTTTCAAGTCCTGAACCATTTCCTTCACTTGTTTGATAGCTTTTTCTTGCCTTTCTTTTAGGGATTCGTTGATTTCTTCCAATTTTTTGTTTGTCTTTTCTTCCACTTCTTTAAGGGAATTTTTCATTTCCTCTTTAAGTTCCTCTATCATCTTCATAAAGTTATTTTTAAGGTTGTTTTCTTCTGCTTCATCTGTGTTGGGATATTTAGGCTTTCTTGTTGCAAAACCACTAGTTTCTGGTGGTGCCATATTGCTCTCTATGTTGTTGAATGTATTCTAACATTGATGTCTATCCATCTTTTTCTCTAATGGGTGCAGGTGGGACCCGTGCTTCAGAGGATCTTTCTTCCTCCAGTTGGTGCCCGTGGGGCCTGTGTGTCAGGTGGTCACTCTTCCTCCAGGTGCAGACAAGGTTCTGCCTTTGGTGGTTGCTCCTCCAAGGTATAGGCAGGGCCAAGACTCAGGCGATTGAATATGTGGTGGGAAATGGCTGTGGGTGTGGGGATGTTTCTCTCAGTTTCTGGGGCTTTGGTGGGCGGGGGTGGGGCTAGGGCTTAGTGAGCAGGGCCCTCCTTCCAGGAACCCAGTCACTCACTTCTTTGGGTGAAGTCAGGGCTTAGGCTCCAGTGTTCTCAGATGTGGTGGGGGATGCTTGGGTTGTGGGGAGCTGCACCTACTTCTCTGGGGCTTTGGTGGATGGGGTGGGGCATGAAATGTGTCTCTGAGGGCTAGAGAGAAGGATCCTCCAGCCAGGAGACCAGACACTCACCTCTCCAGTGTAGTCAGGGCCTGCCTGTTTTCTTCTTTTTTGGGGGGGCACTGTTTCTCTGTAACCTTAGAGCCTGTCCTGTAACTCACTCTGTAGACCAGGCTGGCCTAAAACTCACAGCGAACTGCCTGTTTTGCTTCCCAAATGCTGGGATTAAAAAAATAGTGTGCCACAACTGCCCAGCTCCTGTTTGTTTACTAATGAGGGAGAAAAAGCGAGTAGATCTAGATGGGTGGGAGAGGTAGAAAGGAGCAATGAGGAGTAGAGGGAGGGGAAACCATAATCAGGTTATATTATATGACAAAATATCTATTTTCAGTAAAAGGAAGCAAAAACCTTTCCATAGAAGCAGGATGGGATTCCTCCTGCTAAAGCCCACACACCTTGTGACTCTACCTATCAGTATAGTTCCATTCCAATTGTATTTTAATACAGATTGCCTAAAGATCTGAGAGTAGAACAGCCCCACTGGTCAGCCTTATAGACCAGATTATGGCAACACACACCTTTAATCTCAGAAGCCACAATAACACACACCTTTAATCCCAGTAGCCACAATAGTTACCATAGAAACTGGCAGTGCATGCCTTTAATGATGGTGGTGCACATCTTTAATCCCAGCCCTAGAGAGAAATCTAAAATGGGAGGAAGCAGAACTCCAAGAACAGTCTCATTCTGAGATTACTGGAGGCAGGATCACCATTTTTGATTGAGGTTGAGGTAAGAGCCAATGGCTGGCTGTTTTGCTTTTCAAATCTTCAGGTTGAACCCCGATTTCTGACCCTGAGGTTTTTTTTTTTTTTTAATTGTGCTTCACATCAGCATGCCTATTTGTCCAGGACTGTGCTGGCTAATGATTACATTGCTCCACCAATTACAGGACTATGAGGAGACGTTTCATCTGTAACAGCATGGTGGCCTTTGGGACTGCAGAGGGATGGAGCGACCAGCACAGTGCAAAACACTGGAAACTTGCGACCTGGTTCTACCTTAAGCTTCAGCAGGAGCAGCAGGAGCATGAGAGGGGCCAAAGGTGATTACCTGCTTATGAGGAATGAGCCCTGAGAACAGTGCTCCCCACTGAGGTGGAAGTCTTCATGGCCTTTATACCAACATAGCAGGACCTGATGCTGCTGACCTGAGGGGGGAATCCTATAATCTCACTCTGGTTCTCACCCACTGTGGTGTTTCGTATTATCCGGATGCACTTCTTAAAGGTTTTTGGTGGCATTAGCCCATTAGGGCTGACATTGTTCATGCCCTCCCATAACTTAGTCCTGTCACATGAAGTTGCATTGCTCTGCCTCCCACAGATCCTTCATCCTCTTCCCTGGGATGCTGCTCACTCACTTTAGTGCTGGAAATGTTAGCACACAGGTGGATATAGGCTGCTCTTTGCCAAGGTTGCAAATCGTTTCCTGTCAATGCACAAACCAAATAAAAAAGCATCACAAGATTCTGTAGTGACTCTGAAAACAATAATGTGGCTCATTAGTATTCACAGGCAGAAAATGAAGCTTTTGTATTTAGTTATTAGTGTCGACAAGAGGTCTGATTGTAAGACAGGAAGGTGTGACTCTCAGGATCAATTTCAGGTATAAAAACACAGCCTCTCCTGATGAATACCAACTGTACATCCTGCAGGATATTCCCTGAGCATGTTGAGGCTGCACAGAGATTTATAGTCAGTGATTGACAATGGTTCCCTTTACAAATCCTAAGTGGTGTATAATTTGATTTTCTAATTGTGCATGTTTGCACAGTCTTCTGGATTGCTGAGTGACATGCTCGCCCATACTGTCTTAGATGTGCCATGTGCCTCTAGGAATGAACATAGTTGCACATTCTCAGCCTTCACAAAAGTCTTGGGACACAAGTGAGACTGCAGCAGAGATCCAGTCTCCTCTATGAAGCCACTCAGGTTGGCAACAAAGCTTCCTTTTTAAATAAAGTTTTATTTCACTATGTGTGTGTGTGTGTGTGTGTGTGTGTGTTTGTGTACCTGCTGAGGTCAGAAATGGGTGCTGGGTACCCTGTAGTTGGAGTTAGAGACCAATGGGAGGCACCCGACATGGTACTTGGATTTGAACTGAAGTCGCCTGGAAGAATAAGGCCTTTAATTGCTGAGCCATCTCTTTAGCCTAAAAGCCCTTCCTTCTATGTGTTTATCTATCCCTGCACACTGAGATTTGAACGTATCATGAGAATAACTCACAGTTTTGGGTTCTCTGAGAGTTACAAGCTGATAAAAGCATCATAAAGAAAGCTGACACATGAGTTGAATACTGAGGCTGAATAGGAGTTTGACAAGCAAGGGAATAAGGGAGAAAGGCAGTGGAGACAGCACAAATGGCATGTCAAAAATCTTGGAATAGCCAGGCCCATTTGGGAAATTGTGTGATGTCACATATGTAGTCTTTATTATGTCATTGTCTTTTGACTTTGTTAAGTCTTGTAGAATTGAATGTTTGTACTTCAGGCATGATTACTTTCTGGGACTCATGGTGAAGTGAGCAGCAAGGAAGCTGTGAAGCTGATGAAGAGTAAGGAGCACCTTCTGTGAAGAGTGAGTTGGGAAGACTCAGTTGCCCCTTTATATACAAAAGCATCAAGTGTCTTCCAGAGAACTGAGTGACATGTGAGCCGAAAGTATGGGCAGAGGATGAATTCTCATGCTGAGGGTTATTAGCTGTTTTCCTGTGGTTGTGGACAAACACTTGAGAAGAAGCAACTTCAGGGAGGGATACTTTATTTTGGCTGGAAGTTTGAGGGGACATGGTTGATCATGATGGTGAAGGCAGGGTGGCTGGTACTTCATTCAGGTCTCTGCACCTCCACCTTGAGTGGACTGGAAAGCGGGGAAAAGACAAGGACTGAGAGTAAGCTATAAAATCTCAATGTCTACTTCCCATAATCCAACTCTTCCAGTGAAGCTCCACCTCCTAAAGATTCCACAGCCTTCAAAAGTAGTGACACTGGCTGGGGACCAAGTGTTCAAGAATGTGAGCCTATGCATGGCATTCTTCACTAAAACCTCAACTCTGGGGCTCATAAATGTTTCTGCGGCAGAGAGAGGTGACAGGAAATGATTCCCAAGATCTCCCAATGTATAGGACCCACACCATCTGCGTGTACTTTTGAAGAGACACTGAAATGGATATCTCAAGACTTCAGAAAAATAAAATATATCTCTCACTAAGATGTTGATCATCACACTTGTGAAGATTCCAGGTTCTCCTTAGAGGTCTAGAACAAGTATTATTATTCTCAGTTGGTTGGGGCACTAATTTTAGAGAGGGAAACCCTGGACCCCAGAATACACCTGACCCTTCCCAGTGCCTTTCACATTGATAGTCTTTGAGCAGGACAAGATGGTCCTTCTGCTCTGTAGGAATTTCATACCAGTTGATACATCCATCAACAGAGTCACCTCTTTCAGCTCAGAATGTTCCAAAGAAAGGTGAAATATTTCCTCCTCTAGTCACGCTCCTTAAAACATTGTGGGAAATTTAGGAAGTTCCTGAAACTGGCAAGATGCACTAGGCCCCTCCTTCCCCAAGCTTATATAAAAACTGCTGAGAAACCTCTCAGGACAGCATATCAGCCTGGAAAAAGCTCAGACCAACTGTGCTGTCTAGAAGAGGTAGTGACCAACTTGGCTGCTTGAAAGACAAGCTGAGCTGCCTAGAAAATAGAAAGCATGTGATATGCCTGGAAAAAGAACAGAGCAGCTGTGACCCCTGGAAAAGACACTTTCTGACCTTTGAGCTTCATGCAAACTCTGGGATTTCTGTGTCCATAAGCTGTCACTCACACTCAGATGAGATTTTTGGTTATGCAGCTGTCTTTGAATCATTTTTTTCAGGTAAGCAATCTTTTGCCCATGCTCCTGTAAGTAACCCCAATAAAACTCATTGGTTCACCAAGTTGGACTTTGGTGGATCCTTACTTTGTTCTCTTGTTGGTACTATGTCTGGGCTGAGATGTTTGTCCTTCCTTCTACCCTGCCTGCCTTTTCCAATGCCGGCATTTGTATGCCACATGAGAAGCCATTCTAAGAGGAAGCCATTCTAAGAGGAAGTCTTCATTCTGTTTTGGTTCTAGAGACACTATAAATGGTTGTCATTCTAGACTGAGGGAGTCATGAAGCTTGGGAAGGGTTCAACAGCTGCTGAGTGAGAGGAGCCATTGGGCTTCCATTAGCTTACACAGAATAAACCGGGACCCTACTGTATTTCTTGTAAGAGAGACAAATTAATTGATCATAAAACCATTGAAAAAAAATGTAAGAAAAATAACTAATTTACCAGATTTATTAAGGCCATTAACAGCCTGATAGGATGTTCTGATTCAGTTGAGACAGTAAATTTAAAGTGACAAAATGACAATTGTGGAAAAAATTAGTGGAAGAAGGCAGAGGAACAGTCATTTTGTTTTTCTTTGTCCTTGTGTGTTACATTCTGCTGGCTTTGTGCTGTGGCAGCTCTCAGCTTTCCTGTCAGGTGTGCCTGTCTCTTTCCCAGGCAGCGCTTGAAGCATGCTGCCTTGTCCTTCCTGTGCACTGATGAAGATTATTCAGCTTCCAATGTCCTTCCTGTCGCTCAGCAGCTCTGTCTGAAACTGGTGAAAGCATTGACTTTGTCCTTCGTGTCTCTCATCACGTCTGTGTGAGGCTGGTCAAAAAATTGACTTTGTCCTTCATGTCTTGGATGGTTTCTGTCTGTGGCTGGTCAAAGCAGTGACTTTGAATTTCAAGGGATTCCTCCATCAAGGAATATCTGCTCCAACATTCTGGACTCACTAACAAAAAAAAAAAAGCAGAAATTGCATATTGTAACACACCTCTTGAGTGCATTCTGTCTTCCTTATCTTTGTCCTTTCCATCTGTCACATGTCTGAATATGAAAACTACAAGGGACCTCAGTGCTTAGCTCATTTTATGTTTTTTGAAGTGCACAGTGTGTATTGAGATTACACAGGGATATTTTAAAATATTTTAATATAGTATATTATAAAAAATTAAATAGTATAAGAAACCATGATTTCAAGGATATTGCTCCTTGGGTGATCTCATATGTTACTATGATAGTAGTTACTGGATAAGTAAACTTTGGGGAGCTAATTAATTTTTTTCAGTAGCTAAAGAAGCAGGATCAGGAGACAAGAAACAAGGCTTAGGTTCCCCAGTGAAATGCTAGTGGATCCAGGCTTAAGCCCTGGATATTTAACTTCATTCATCCACCATTTTCTTCAATTCATAAATGCATGGCACTGTTATTTGCTTAAAATAGATAATTTTTATATTGCAAAACTATGTATCTAATATGAAACTATAATTTGGAGGCTGAGGACATAGCTTGCATATATATATACACACACATAAACCATATATACATATACACATGAGCATATAATATATCCATACTTACACACACATGTATATGGTTTAGGGAAGCAAATGATATCTCATAAATTCTGAAAATTGACCTTAAAAGTAATCCATGTTGGATATGATAAAGCGTTTAAGGGTTTACCTCAGTTTTTCATGTCTGCCAAGTCTTCTCTAGTATGGTTGCAAATCTCTTCAGGTCAAGAACAGGGAACTTTCAGTTTAGGATTAGTCTGGATGCTCCAGTGATGGGAGGTTCATGTTTGACATCTACTATTCTGGCTGTTTCAGTTTATAATTTTGTTCTGTGTCTTTGTTCAGGCTCCCTTACAACAGTCAGCATGGCCAGCACACAGTCTCAGTGAGCATCCAGCACTGTTTTATGTGCTTTTTACTCATAAACAAAAATATTTATATGGGTTGAAGGGGAAGGGAGAGGCAGGGAGGGGAGCAGGGAAAAATGTAGAGCTCAATAAAAATGAATAAAAATGTATTTTATATATTAAGTCCTTATTGTAGTGGTCTACTCTGTCCCTTTAAGAGACAAGTCATGCCTGCTCCCTCTGTCTGCCAAGGCAAGTTGATCTTCAGCTTCTAGCCTGAGTCCTTTCCTTTTCTGTCTCTCTTTCAAAGAGGCACCTTCTGTGCTTCTGTCTCTCCCTTCCCCCCACTTTCCCCCTTCCTCTCTCTTCTTCCCTCTTCTCCCCTTCCTCTCCATAACCCACTAAATAAATAGCCAACCTCACTCTGCATGGTATGCATATTCATCTGTTTCTCCCCCACCATGTGGCTCTCTGCCTGGGACCAGTCACATTCAGAGACCTGCAGTATGGTTTTGTGGCATGCCGATCTGTCTGTCTCTCCTTGTGGAACTCATTGCTCCTCATGGCCCACTGAAGCCACTTGGGGAACTGTCCTTGCCTAGGACTGGCTACTCTTGGGA
This sequence comes from Bramus lutescens, assembly GCA_001685075.1. Classification (NCBI taxonomy): domain Eukaryota; kingdom Metazoa; phylum Chordata; class Mammalia; order Rodentia; family Cricetidae; genus Bramus; species Bramus lutescens. The sequence goes on from LOEQ01006146.1 coordinate 203,919, forward strand.
CCCACAGCCCATTTTCTGATGCCACTTTGGGAACCTCGGGAATCTGCGGCGTGGTCTCATGGCCCGCTGTCCACTGCAGCCACTTGGGGGATCTGCAGCATTTTGCTTTTATCATTATATTAGTGCCAAGACTCAGATGGTGTTCCATGACTTGATCAGGCTCTCCACATTCCCTCCAGCCCTTGGGCAGGCCAGCGGAGGACACATGGAACCGTGGGCTCAGGAGCCAGGTTTCTTTACAACAGCCCTGCATTCAACATGAGCATGGTTTCTATGTACGTCATGGGCTTAAATGGGTGAGTTTAGCCATTCTGGTAAGCTTTACCCTTTCTCCAAACCCAGGGAATTGACCATTGAGCTTCCAGAAATCTTCTGGTATTCCTAGAAATGGGGGGACAGCCCCCAACCAAGGTCTTTACGGCTACGGTTGCTACCTTCACTGACATTCATCTCTGGTTTGCTTCCCTTAGCTAAAATCATGTTTCGACAACCCAGGGTCAGTACTCCCATGACTTGGGGCCCAGAGTCCTTCATATTTTTCTTTCTCTTTTTTCTTGTTCTTTTCTTTTTTTCCCATCATGCAAGGCAGCTTGGAGTGGCCTCTGGCCTCTCTGGCTTCCGAGTCACCCCAACTGGATCTAGTCAGGCTTTAGCACCCCACCTGCAGGCAGAGAACACTCTTCTACAAGCCCTGTGATGATCACTGCCAATTTACACCCCACCCATAGAGGGGAGACATATTCCTACAGGACTGTGGTATTGCCATTTTCATGGGTTTTCACAGTTTCAGCTATGGGTAGCAAGCCATCCATGTCAACCAATTCAGCTTCCCTCCTAGGATGCCATTTTAGAGGCCCTAAAGCCCTAGGCCTTAATGCCCTACTTCTTCAGCTCTTACCCTCACTCTGCCGGTGTCCTGCCAGCTCCACTTTCATGGGAGCTTTCTAACTACTATCAGCACACAGGCAAATGGAAGCAGTTTCCTCAAACTGTCCCTGCCACTGCTACTGCTGCCAACAAGATTGGTCAGATTCATAAGGCAGCTATTTTCAATTCCAGCTTTTTGCTCCCCACTGCGGCTTGTGGCATGGCGGCTCAGTGACAGGGTGGATTATGCCTCTAGGTCTCTCTTATTATTAAACTTAAAATCCCTGCAGCTCAAAAATTGTGGCTTTTGCATACAACATGTGACTGCTGCCATTTTGACTGAGGTTGGGTTTCCCAGTGTTAACTCTGTTATATGGGTGACCTTAAAATAATCTTAACTGAAGTCAGGTGACTTCAGTGCCATCTTAACTGAGAGACAGGTCAGGTGACCAAGTCCTGCCAGCTTTACTGAGGTATATTTTGCCTGGTCCCCCGGTTTACTTATGTTTTTGTCTCCAAGTTTTTCTTGTTGATTCTATTGCATGTGTGTTTTATGTAGTGGCATGCCTTTTGTAGGGCCCACCAAGAGCATCTACTTCACCAGTTCCTATTCACTCTGTGTATGTGTTCATACATGTAACTTAAAGGCACCTATGTTTACTGTTAAATGTTATAAATGTCTGTTCATTGTATCTAATTCTAGACTACAAAGCACTAAGTCTCATGCTGTAAATTGGTATGTACTTTTAAGTCTCTTTCAAAAAATACTATACATGTAATCCAACCCTGATTTAAAATATATTAATCTGGGAGTCTGGGACATTTGAGGGAGTAAGCCTGAGCCAGATCCTCTGCATGTCTGGGTACACCAAAGCCTGAGAACTTTGAGGCAGTAGATCAGAGCCAGAGACCTTTGTAGGACCAACTCCAAGCCAGGGATCTCCGTAGGAGTGGGTACAGACCAGGATTAAAAGAAACAGGTCAAAGCCGGTACCTTGGGCTGGACTGGGCCTGAGGCAACAAATTCCACAGGTGTGGGACTGAACCAGCCTCCTAGGCTGGAGTAGGCCTGAGAAAGCAAGCTCCACGGGAGCAGGAGCAGATTCACTTCAGGGACATTGGTGGACCAGGATTGAGCCAGAGACCTGGGCCAGAGTAGACCTGAGACAGCAAATTCCACAGGAACAGGTACAGGGGAGCAACCGCTGAATGAATGATCCTGAGACAGAGACTGCTGTGGGTCTGGACATGAATCTGGAACCTTCACTGGAGTAGATCTAAGCCAGGACCCCTGTGTGTCTGGGTGTAGGCATAAGGCTTCTGAGGAACTAAGCCTGAGGAAGGTCCCATGTGGGTTTGGGCACACCCGAGTCTGGGAACTCTGAGGGAGTAGACAGGAACCAGAGACCTTTGTAGGACCAACCCCAAGCCAGGGACCACTGCAGCAATGGCTACAGACCATGATTTACATAAACAGGTCAAAGCCGACAACCTAGGCTAGAGCAGACCTGAGATAGCAAACTCCAAGAGAATGGAGCAAAGCCTTGGAGTATTGAATGACCTCCAGGAAAATGAAGTGACCAAAGGGGTAACTAGAACTGTGGCACTGACTGTACCACGAGGAACAACCATCTGAACCTTGGATTCACTGGCACATAGAAGATTAATTAACAGAATTGCTAACAGCCCCAAACACACCTATTAGAGGAAAAGATGAGTAGAAAAAGTAAGAACACATGCAACACCACAAAGAGCAACACAACACCAGTAAAACCTAAGGACCCTACAACAGCAAGACTTGAACAACTAAATATAGATGAAGCAGAAGAAAATGACCTAAAAAATAACTTCAGGAGAATGTTTGAAACTCTTAAAGAGGAAATGAGAAATTCCCTCAAAAAAATGGAGGAAAAGAGAAACAAAAAATTGGAAGATATCACCAAACCCCTTAAAGAAAATCAAGAAAAAGCAATCAAACATATGAAAGAAACTATTCAAGACTTGAAAACTG
>LOEQ01006147.1:6124-24553 GCA_001685075.1 Bramus lutescens
TATCAGTCCAGAGTCAGTGAGTTCCCACTAGCTCAGGTCAGCTGTTTCTGTGGGTGTCCACATCATGGTCTTGACCCCTTTGCTCATATTGTTGTTCCTCCCTCTTCAAATGAATTCTGGGGGCTTGGCCCACAGCTTTGTGGATCTTTGCATCTGCTTCCGTCAGTTCTGGATGAAGTTTCTATGATGACAATTAAGATAGTCATCAATCTGATTACAGTGCAAGGCCAGTTCAGGTACCTTCTCCACTATTGCTTAGGGTCTTAAACTGGACTCATCCTTGTGGATTCCTGGGAATTTCACTGGTGCCAGGTATCATGGTAGCCCCATAATGGCTCCCTCAGTCAAGATATCTCCCATTCCCGGGAGGAGCCATATATGTCTCTCTTAGGGTTCTCCTTGTTACCTAGCTTCTCTGGAGTCGTGGACTATATAACAAGATCTCTTTTAGCTTAAATTATCCCATCTATCTTTTCCCTCTGGGCTTTTACTTTCTTTATTTGTGTATACTTTTCTTTGCTTCTTTCTCTGTGACTTGTTGTCTAGCTGGGTGGCTGGTCCCTGATGTCCTCCTCTCCTTGTTCTATCTTGCTCCTCCTTATCCCCTCCCAGATTTCTCCTCCGATCTATTCTCTCTGCCTGCCAGCCCTGCCTATCCTTCCTCCTGCCTTCCTATTGGCCATTTGGCTCTTTATTAAACCAATCTGATGTTTTAGGCAAAGAATCACAGCTTTACAAAGTGAAACAAATACAACATAAAAGAATGAAACACATCTTTGCATTATTAAATAAATGTTCCATGGCATGAATAAATGTAACATATCTTAAAATAATATTCCACATCAAAAGTTGCTTTTGAAAAACATTTAGTGATATAAAAATATAGATAGCAAGTGTGAAAAAGCAGCACAAACAAGAGAATTGCATACTGTGAAATGCATCCCTCCTTCAAAGTCTCAAGGACCTTTTTGGAGGGGTGGGAAGTTCTTAAGAGCCAGAAGACGTCGATGACTTTAGGGAAACAGTGTTTTACAGACAGAACAGTTACACATATGAACTCATAGAGGATATGTGAATGTGTGCATAAGACCCATGCAGGCTCAAGCCAGATAGAATCCTAACATTGAGGTCAGGAAGGTGGACATGGAGTCCTACCATTAGCTGAGGTGCTGCTGGCCTTTGATAGGTGCTGGGAGAGGGTGAGTCAGTTTTTTTTAATGGTTTGATCCCTGCAGATCAACACAGCAGAGTTGGGTAAAATAGCCTGAACTTGATGGTTGAAGGTCTGAAGAGGAAAAGAGAGATTGCAAACATCCACAAAGTTGGGTGGATAGGGGAGTGGGGACAAGGTATGAATAAGATCAAGATATATTGTATGAAATTCTCAAAGAATTAATAGAAATATAAAGAAATACTGTGAAATGTTACCAGTAACTTTAGAGATGACCAATACAAATTATAACTAATTACTAAAAGTAGACTTCAGCATAAAACCAAATAAATTTGACCTCAACATGAGTGGCTAGGAAGATACTCAATGATTTCAAATTGCACACACAGTACTATTAGTGGTTATTTTCAGGTTTAATTCTGAATGACTTTCACTTTTAAGCTTTTGGGTTTTTGGACATTTTCTCAGTGTTTTACTCACTAGTTAGGCTGTTCTCTCATTTCCAACTAGCCTAGGTTTTAGGCAAGCTTCAAGAAGCCACAAGCATGTGTGTTAGAAGACTATTCTCAGTAGGCTATTGTGTACTAATTGTGGTCTATTGGATTACTTTGTTCTTTTGTAACCTAAATGTACCTGTAATTCAAATACCAGTGGTGACAAAGGGTGATTTGCTTGATTGTCCATTGTATGTAGCACTGGTGACATTGAAAACATTAAGATAATCCAGTAATTATCCACCTCTGGCAAAAGAAAAAATAATCTCTTTAGTTGTAGTTGTATTAATTGGAACAGTGTTTGGCATTAAAACTGAAAAATCCACATTGTGTAGCAGCTTTTACTGTGGTGCTTTGGTTTGGCGTCCCAGCTAGTCTAAATTCCATGCCCAACCCCTCACCTAAAGCTCAAATCCTTCTTACTAAACAGCATTCTCTGACATACCAAATACGCCTTCGCACTTACATCCTGGGGTTTTCATTGGAAAACTCTCATTTCATGGGATTATCCTTTTAGGGAGTGCTGTATTACTTGAGTCTAGCCAAAGCTGGTATGACTGAATAATTTGATTTTCAGACCATATTATTGAGTGGGCCAGAGTATGGTCTGAACTATTAATAAAACTTTTCACATAGCAGATGTTATATAAAGAGATTAAGCATGCCTAATTCAGTATCCAAAGATGATTGTTCCCTGTTTTCTGTCGGTATTATGTCTGGAGACAATGATTATACAATTCCTGAATTCTAACTAGTGTTACCAAAAATCTTGCAGTAATGGTTATTTTTATATTTTGAAGGTGCCAAATCAATCATTCAAGAATTTCCAGAGATCACAATTTTAACTACTGAAGTTCATCCTGTTGCACCTACACATTTTGGACAGAAATACTTTGGAACAGACTAAGTTGTTAAAGGAAGATGAAGTGCTTTGCATAATATTATGGTTGTAAATGGATTTCATATTTGTTTTTATTAATTTGTTTGAGAAATAATGGAGAAAATACATTAGGAATGCCTTTTAACATTGGAAGTAGGTGTAGTAATAAGAAATATTGGAAGTTTATGTTTGATTTGATCATTTCTTCCCATGTGGTACCAAAATCAACAGTGAAGCACACCCACAGTGCTTAGAAAGACGGAAATTGTAATCATCTGTTCATGGAACTCACTGAATACTCACTCAGTGCATGCAAACTGTCGAACTTGTGACCCTCTTGGTTTGGAGGTTGCTTGCAGCTGCAAAGAAACCCAAACCAGAGTTAGTTCTTTGGCCCGCTGCAGTTTACATTTGCTTTACTGTGCTCTTAGCTCTAGGGTGTTTTTCTGTATATGACTGTTGTCACCCTTCGTACTCTAGACTTCCTTGTACTATATGCACAGGTACCTTGGAGAAGAGAGAGCAAGAATATATCCTGGAATTTTATATTGCTGTTAATGTCCTTGCTTACTTTTCAGATCCAGGATGTCTGGTTAACTCTTCAGATAAACTGTTGTGTTCCTTATAGATCATTTCCCAAACTGGGGGTTGAGGGAAGGTGCTTGCCAAACTGTAATACAGTGAAAACGTTGGCAGGGTCTTGACAGTTCCTGGATCTGTAACATGGATGAATCTACAGGGACCGAACCATGGATGCCTGATGCTGACAAGAGAGAGCTAAATCAGCCCTGCACAGGGAATTGGGGATTTTTTCTGAGGTGTGCAGGAAAGTGGAGGCTTTGCTGCATTTTGTGGCCAATAAGTAAATCAGCATGGATCTTTTTAATTTATTAGCTTCTACTAGTTGTTTTTGGTTTGGAGCTTATTTATTTTGCATGTTTTACAGCTATAGCTATTTTAAAGTAGAGGAAAAAAAACCAATGTTCTTTAAAAGTATATGAGGTTTGTATGTGCTCATATTTAAGCTTCTGAAAGGGAGAGAAACAATATTAGACTCAATCTTTGCACTTTTGAAATGTGCTTATAAAACCCCGATCCCATTTTATGTTGATGTTAAAACTTGTGACTGTGGCGACTAGGTGATTACTTTCATAATTACACGCTCATGGCCCCACAGACAGCTGTTGTGGCGTTCTGTTCAAAAGCATACAACTGAGCAGAAGGTAGATTCTTAAGAGAGAGCTAAAGTTGAAAAAAATCAGTGAGGGTCATGGGAGGAAAGCAGCCTTGAGTAGATTGACTGGATTTTACCCTGTGATTCTAGACTACTAGGGGTCACTGTACTTTTACTTTTGTTGTTTGTTTGAGTCAAGGTTTCTCGCTGGTAGCCCTGGCTGTCCTGGAACTTGCTTTGTAGACCAGGCTGGCCTTGAACTCAGAGGCCTGCTTCAGGCTCCAGAGTGCTGGGATTAAAGGTGTGCACCACCATGCCCAGCTACTATAGTTGTGAAGACTATCATGTAATAAGATTAAAATTCATCTAACAGTTCTTCCATGGCAGAATGTTGCCTTCAAGTTCTTACTGAATTTTTTTAAAGTCAGGTCTCACAGTATAGCCCTGGCTGGCCTAGGATTTTCTATGTAGACCAGGCTGGCCTGGAACTCAAAGAGATCCTCCTGCCTGTTAAGTGCTGGTATTAAAGGTGTTCACCACCTTTCCCAGCTGCCAGTTTTATTTACGTTTGTTAGTTAGGTGTCCCAAGAATGATGTGGGTAGAAAATTCAGATAGGCCAGATCTGTTGACATTATTCTTGCATTGAATCAGTTGGAAAGATGATGCTGGATGTGGAAGAGCATTCCTGTCACCCCAGCATTGAGGAAGTTGAGGTAGGGGGATTTTGTGTTTGAGGGTAGCTTAAGTAACTGAGCCAGATTTTATCTAAATTTTTTTTTTTGCCTGCCAACCTGAGAGTTGCTGCAACTGAATTGAATTGGTGCTTCTTTGGGCTGCAGTATTTTGTTTGAAGTGCTTTCCAGAACTTGAGATAATTTCATGTCCAACTTTAGGCATAAAACCATATTTCAAGCAAATTCTTTTTTGTTTTGAAAGATGATCTTCTGTAGCCCAGGCTGACTTTGAACTTTCCGTGTAGTCAACTCTGACCTTGCTTCATTGCCTCCATTGAGTTCTGGGATGAAAGGCTTACAACCAGCATGCCCAACTTAAACAAATTCTTTTTATATCATTAACCATTTAGATCCAAATGTCTGTTGCTTTTCAGCAATGAACATGATTAAAAGTTAACTACATTGATTCCCATGTGGGAAGCCTAGTATAAACAGTAGGAATTATTCAGTAAGGTCATATTCCCCATTGATGCTTGTACCCTACACTCCTGCAGATATAACAATGGTCTCTGAATTTTGGAATGTTTTAGCAAACAAACTCTTACTTGCAGGGTTAATCACTTGCAGGACTCTATTTTCTAAAGTCAACATAAGATTAACAGACTACTGAAAGATTGACTTTAGTGACATGAACTTCAGAGCAGTATAAATTGTGTAGGTTTTGTATTGAAGAAAAAGGCTAGAGCAAAACCAACATGCAAATAACACATAGCAGTAATTCTCAAGGTATGACATGCATCATAATTGCTTAGAGGGCTACAGATTGCTGGACCCCATCCCTACAGTTTCCGATTCAATGTCTTGATTTCCAACATTTCTCCTTTTTATAATATAAACATTTAATGACGTAAAACTCCCTATAAAGATTTAGCTGTTTTTTCTTTTATATGTTTTCATTTTCATTCAGGTAAAAATATTTTCTCATTTTCTTTTTATTTCTCCAACCCACGGTCATTTAAAATTATCAACAAATTACAAATATTCGTGCAATTTTTCCATATTTTTCTTTGATACTATTTCCTAATTTAATTCCATTTTGATGAGAGAATATAATTGTTATATTTGAATCCTTTTAATTTATAAGGGTTTTGACATAGGATCTTGTCCATAAATTATTGTTATTTGGTAAGTCTTCCATGCTTTCTTGGAATGCATGCATATCCTGTATTGTTTGCTATGAATGTCAGGTTATGTTCATTGATAAAGCTGTTCAAGTTTTCTACTCCTTCACTGATGTTTTTCCGTCTACTTGTTCTATTGATTATTAGAAGGATATTGAAAGTTCAGATTAACGTGTTGTATTGATTTTTTTCCTTTCAGTTCTGTGAAGGTTTTGCTTTGTGTATTTAGAGTATTCTTGTTAGGTGCAGACTGTTAGAATTACAGTAGTCTCTTGATAATATGACCCTTTGCCATTCAGAAATGTTCTGTTTTGTACCTGTTAATACTCTTTGTGCTGAAATCTGTTTTAGCTGATGGTACTAACAATTCCAGCTTTCTTTGTACTAGCTTTACCTTTAACATGTCTGTATTTCATCTGAATTTCTTATAGGCAGCTTTAGGGCTGTGTCTTGCTTTTAAAGCATCCAATTTGACAGTGTCTGCCTTTTGTTGCAGTGTTTAGATAATTTTCATGTCATGTAATTATTGGCCTGATTGGTTTTAGATCTCCAACTTGCTCTTTGCCTTCTATTTGTTCTTTATTTACTTTTTCCTCATTTTCACCTTCTTTTGGATTGAGTATTATTCATGATTCTACTTTATGTCTTGATGACATTTGTGTCAACTCTTTCCACTAAGTCTACCCTCCAGGACATTGACCCAGTCCCTTCCCCTCTTTTTGAGGAATAGTCTCTCTATTATGTAGCTCTGGCTGTCCTGAAATTTACTGTGTAGACCAGGCTGTCCTCAAACTTATAGTGCTGGGACTAAAGGCATGTACCACCACACTTGGTCAGCCCAGTCTCCCTTAAAGGAAGACTGTTTTGTATTTTTCTGAGCATTTACATTTAATATAACAGTTATATAGCAGATTAGTTATAGAAATAATAACATGAGTATATCCAACATTTGGAGGTTTTCATGTAAAATATAAACAAACTTGAAGCGGTTAATCCATCCTATAAAGCCATTATATACACCTCCATATTTTTATATTAATATGATTATTTTCCCTTTGTCTTGTTTGGACTTTATGATAAGCTTATATTAAATTGCTTATCATTTGTTAACTACATCTAGTTTCTCCTTATGTCAGTCATTTTCCATTGATATGTCTTAAAGAAACTTAAATTGTTTGATACATATAATTATCCATGCATTCCGTGACCTGTTGTTTAATGTACTTGAACTTCACCAGCAATGCTCACCTTCCACTGTATCATGCAGAAGTTGTTTTACCCACAGGCCACTGAAATACCATTATACTTTCCCCCAAATAATTGGCTCTTAACCATGTGCCAGATGTTCTTAGGGAAAGATGATGTCGCAGTTCAGCTGGATTTATGTCCAGGTTCCAAGTCAGTATATTAGTGTATTTGTGCTGTTGTAACAAAATACCAGACTAAATGGTTTTAACAACAGAAATAGTTTTGGAGGCAGGCCACATGTCCACAATCAAAGTGTTGATATGTTTGTGTACTTTTCAGAAGCCTCTCTTTGACTTGACTTTCCATGGTCTTCCACCTGTATGTATATCCTTGGTATTCCTTTGTGTGTTCAGATTTTCTCTTCATATGATCATAGTCAGATTGTATTAGAGCCTATTCAATGGCCTTGTTTTAACCAAATCACTTCCTTAAAAGCCCTAGCTTCAATATAGTCATAGTCTGAGGTATTGGGGATTAGAGCTTCAATATGGATGGAGGAGACACATAATTGTAGTGACAAAACTAGTCATCTTCCAATCCACAGGCTTTTGCTGAGACTGTTTCCATGTGTGTTATGTGGCAGGGCCTGTTTTTTCTTTGTTATTATTACTTTTTTTGAGAAAGGATTTCACTATGTAGCCCTGGCTAGCCTGGTGCTTACCATGCAGACCAGGCTGGCCTCAAACTCATAGAGATCCTCCTGCTTCTGCCTCCGAAGTGGTGAGATTAAAGGTGTGCACTGTCATTCCTGCCAGGGCAGGATTCTTATGGCAAATCTAAGGGTGTAATTTAGAATTATTTCTACTTCTGCTGTGAAATAAGGTGCAACTTCCTTTGCTCCATTCTTGGGGTGAGAACAAGCAAGTGCATATTAATATAAGTTGTTTTGATCTTCAGAGAACTTATAGGTTTGGAGGCTTATAGGAATTCCACAAGTGTTGATACGTAATTGCCTATCATGAAGGGCTATTGATATATATATCTGGGTCAGGCTCCAACTGTTTTAAATTGTTCTAAAGACCCTATTTGTTTGTGATACAAGCCTTTACCCAGCTGTGAGCCCTAACACTGTCCAGCTTGATTCAAGGAATCTGCCTGGCCCAGGTTGCTAAACCCTTACTATCTTTCCTGGCTGATTCCTTTCCTTTTCTTATCTTCTGGAAGAGTGACTCTTCGGCTCTTCTAATCCACTTGACTCACCATTCTCTTGTGAATGCCATTCTTTAAAAGGAAACTCACTTTGCTCCAGAAGTCACACTATTGAGTATGTAAGCAGAGAGAATGAAATTATCAGGCTGCAGAGACATTTGCACTCCCATGTTCATAGCAGCAGTATTCTCAATAACTAACCAATAGGAACAGCCAAAGTGTATGTCAGTGATGAATGTGTCAATAAAGTATAGTACATTTGTACAATGGGATGCTATTCAGCCATGCAGAGGAATGATTTTGTGACAAAATTGGATGGAACTGGAGATTATGTTGAGTGAAACTGTGAAGCTGTATGACTTCTACTATGTGGGATCTGATGACAACTGATCTTGTGCAGGCTGACAGTAGAGTGCTTATTACCAAAGTTTGGGGAGGGATCGCTGAATGAGGAAAGGTTGAACAAGTGTCACTAAGTTATAGTTACTTAGATAGAAGAAAGTTCTGCTGTGCTATTACATAGTAAGGGTGTCTGTAGATCATCATTAATGTACTATACATAAAAAATTAGAAAATATTTTGTTAAGTTTTTAATATGAAGAAGTAATAATGAGGAAAAAGATGAACATAATTTAAATTTATATAATGTGTACGTGTACTGAAATATCATGGTATCCCATTAATATGTACAAATTTTGTTTTTATGGATCACTTAAAATAAATTTAAATAAATGAAAAATAATAACGCATGCTGTCTTTCTTTTTTTAAGAAAAGGTCTTACTCTGGAGCTCAGGCTGTCCTTGCATCAATACACAGCTTAGAGTGACCTCAAACTCACAACAATCCTCCTACCGAGCCTTCCTGGCAGTTTGATGCCTAAGCTGGTACCTGTTTCTCATATAGCTTCTCTTCTGTCCTGTGGACCAGTGTCTAATCCGCCAGGCATGTTGTTGCCATTGTAATTGCCTTAGCACGATTAGAAAACATGTTTTGTACCCACAGATACTGCATCTCCCTACTAAGATTATGTGGATGGTAGTCATGCTTGGAAATAATTTATTCTCAGATAAAGAAAATATGGTACATTTGCACAATGGACTATTATTCAGATGTTAAAAACAATCACATCATGAAATTCTCAGGCAAATGAGTGGAACTAGGAAAAAATCATCCTGAGTGAGGTAACCCAGACCCAGAAAGATAAACATTTACTCACTCATAAGTGGATATTAGGTATAAAGGATAACCAACCATACTACAATCCACAGCCTCAGAGAGCCTAGATTAGTGACTACCCAAGTTGTCATCAGAGAGCCTTCATCCAGTAACTGATGAAAGCAGATGCAGAGACTCACAGCCAGCCACTGGACTGAACTCGGGGAATCCTGCTGAAGACAGGGAGGAAAGATTGAATCAGTCAGGCCAGGGAACCTGCATGGGACCCATGTATACCATCTACATATGTGTGATAGTTGTGTAGCTTGTGAGACTCCTAGCAATGGGATCAGGAATGTCCCTAAGGCCTTGGCTAACTTTTGGGAACCTAGTCCTCATTCTGGGTTGCCTTACCAAACCTTAATAAAAGGAGAGGAGTTTAGACCTACCTCAGTTTGATATGCCATGCTTTGTTGATACCCATAGAAGGTTTGCCCCTTTCTGAACAGAAACAGGAGTAGATTGGGAGGGGAGGTTGGAGGAGGGGATGGGAGGAGAGAGGGAGGGGAAATTTTGATTGGGATGTAAAATAAATGAATCAATTTAACTAGTAAAAAAGAAACAGACAAAAAAGAAAAATCATTTATTCTCTTTTCCTTTGGTGTACCACCTAACATCCTCTTGACACTATGCGCCATAGCTATCCAGCCTGGTGTTACTTGTATTTTAAGAACAATACTAAGAGATTCACTTCTGCCAGGGCATCAGACTTGGGACAGAAGGCACAAGTTAATGAATTCCCACTTCGTGGTCACGTGGTGTCAAATAAATGTGAGGAACTCTCCTCTAAAGCCCTGGAGGGCCGCTTGTACTTATGCCAACAAATACATGGAAAAGAGTTGTGGCAAGGATGGCTTTCATATCTAAGTGAGGCTCTACCCTTTACATGTTATTTGCACCAAAAAGATGTCCTGTGCTGAGCTTAACAGGCTCCACACAGGTATGTGTATGCCTTTTGGCAGCTCCAGGACTCATTGGCAAGGTCATCATGTCTATCCACACCAAGCCGCAGATTAAGGAACCTGGGATCGACACTATGTGTAGAGATAAGTTCAAGCTCCCTGGCCACCAGAAGATCCACATTTCAAAGATGTGGGGCTTCACTAAGTTTAATGCAGATGGATGAAAAGACATAGTAGCTGAGAAGTGGCTCACTCCTGATGGCTGTGTGGTCAAATATATCCTCAGTTGCAGTACCCTGGACAAGTAGCCAGTCCTGCACTCTTGAGGTCTAAATCTTAAATCCAGTCAAAAGCAAAAAGAAATAATTTATTCTGCCTAAGCTGTAGAGACTCCTGCCTAACCTTTCTTGTCTCAAGATAGTCATTCCCCATGGGAATTTGAGCTTAGCAATAATACCTTCTGCTTTAGTCCTTTCATGAACACATTGTCTATATCTTTTTAAAGATTCACCGTATTTTTAATTATGTATTTGTGTGCCTTTTTGTGTGGGTATGTGCTCATGAGTGTGTGACCATGGAGTTCAGAAAAAGGCTTCAAATCTTCTGGAGCTGGAAGAGAGGCAGATGTGAGCTGTCCAATGTTGTCTTGGAAACTGATCTTAGGTCTCCTTCAAGAACAGTACATGCTTGTATTCACTGAGCCATCTCTTTAGCCTCCAACTCTGTTTTAATAACTTTAAATCTGCCAAAACAAGGGTAATTTGTATATATACACAGAACACTTTGACATCACAGGCAATGACTATATTCATAATAGCTAACGATCTTTTTAAGTGGTGATCAAAGTCGATAGTTACTCAGCTGTCAGTCTATCGGTTGTATATTGCATAGTTTGATGACCGGATCAGGAGTAATTTTCTGGAAGTTCATTCTCAAATGATAACCTCTGTAGTAGATGTAACTTGGAAAAAAGCCTTCAGAGGTGCCTGGTACCAAGCCTAGGGCCTAATGACATGGTAGGCTAGTGATCTACCGACCTATAGGCCAACCCCTATAACCTGTTTCTTAAGACTAAAACCACACAGGTTTGTTTATAGCGCTCCATCATAGCTGTTATTATTTGAATCTGAAATAACCTTTATAAAGACAACTTTAAAAATTAGCTTATTTCTATAGTTTTCATACAAATAAATACTATATGTTGAAAAATATCCCTATCCATGTCCTCATCCCACCTTTGCCCACCTGTTACGTGATATTTTGTTTGTGTTCTGACAAAGCTTGCCTGGCGATCAGAGGTTGGAGCTAGCCACTAGTTAACCATAAAAGCTGAGCACTCAAGGCTCATGCCTTTAGTCCCAGCACCCAGGAGTTGGAAACAAGAAGTAAAAAGGTGGGGTGTAGACAGGACCTCAGCCCTTTTGGACTGAGGAATGAGAGAGCAAGGAAGCAACTGGCAGCTGCTCCTCTGCTTCTTTGATTTTTCAGGTTTTACCCCGATATCTGACTCTTGGTTTTTATTGATTAAGATTGATTAGATTTACACTTCACCCAGTCATCCTCCTGTCAGTCATTTTCACTTCTATTTTCCTGTCATATATACTTGATTTTACATGCCTGCATTTTGAATGCTTGTTCCCCCAAGTGGAGGTGCTCTTTTGAGGGGCAATGGAAGCCTTAGGAGGTGGAGTCTAGCTAGTGACAACATACGTGTAGCCTAGCTTCTAGTCGCAGCTGCTTTCTGTTTTTCTGATCTCCTGGGATGTGAGGAATCCGCTACAACATACTCCCATAGCCATGAATTCTGCTATACCTTCTTTATCACAGTGGACTACTGGGGATTGAACCCAGGACCTTGCCATGTAGTAGGCTAGTGATTTATCAGTGAGCTGTAGCTTTGGGCCTACAGTTGATTATAACCTTAGGAAGGAATGTCACATTCATTGGCTGTTGACTCTCAGTGACAGCAGTAGCAATCTGAGTGTATCTAGCAAGTGCTTTCCTTTCAGGCCATACTTACCTTGTAGAGTTGCATGGATAGAGACTCACTGGGTGATCTTAGCCACCAGGCAATGGAGCTACATCCTTGGTGAGTCCAACTTTTGTAAGATAGGGTGAAATTATAATTTATTCCAGTAAGCCCTTACAAATTGTGGCATAAAAGTTTAATAATATAATTGCGGTAGTTCTTTCTGCGTCCCTGAGTGATGAACTGCAAGGCTGCTGTGGATGCCTGTAAACTGGGGTAATACCAAATCACGAACTCCATTCCTTTCTATCTCAGTCAAGTACTTGTCATGCTGTGCCCATGGTTTTTGCAGTTTGAGGTGTGACAACAAAACCAACACAAATTTTTTTCTCCTTCTTTGCGATTTCATGGGTGGAGATTCATTCTTACCACGGGTCTTAGCAGCTTCAGAATACTTCATTGTTGTTTTCTTAAGCCAGAACTTCTGCTTTTTCACTTAAAGGAAGCACTTTATCACTTTTCTTTGGCACATCCAAAGTGAAAGTATCTCTACTCTAGTACTTAGGGACTATTATTAAGTAAACTAAGTGTTAATCAAAATTTAACACTATGATACTGGTTATGAAAACAATTACTAGTGACTAAATTAGTGGTTAGTATGTGCAGCATGGAAACATTGAACAAAGCAATGATTCACTTCTTGGAAAAGCAAAGTAAAATGGCATGAGTTTATCACAATATTTATAACTTCACATTTCTTTTTATTTTAGTTTATTTTTAAAATTTCATCTTACATTCCATCCATATTTCTCCCTCCGCCCAAGCCCTTCCCCCTCTTCCACCCCACCTTCCCCCAGTCCATCTCCCATCCACCTCTCCCAATGGGTAAGGGTTAACTGCCATTTTCAGTTCTTTTTTCTTATATCTATGAGTGTTGTACTGTGGTATAGTACTGAGGGTTGAAAACAGTGCCCTGTGCATAGTAGGAAAGCTATTTACCATTGACCCATAGCCTAGAACAAATATAAAAGTTTGTGTTATGGACTCTCAATTTTACTTCATTACCCTTTGTATCATTATGCTAATTTTGATTACTGTAATACATCTTGGTATCAGAAAATAAGTTCTCTTACTTTGCTATTCCTTTTCTTCGTTGTCTAGTCTTGTTATTTGTTATGAATTTTAGGACTCAGATGAGGCATTGCGATTTTGTTAGAGATTCCAATGAAACCATAGGTCACTCTGGGTAATAGTGACATCTTACTATTAAGTTTTCCAATCTATGGACATGGAGTATCTTCCTACTTACTTGTCTTCTTTGCCTTTTTTTTTTGATACAGTGTTTTGTGATTTCCATGCCATAAGCTTTTATCTCCTTGGTTCAATTTATTTTTAAACATTGAAATCCTTTTATAATATTATAAATGGATTTTTTCTTGATTTTCTTTTAATTCATTCATTGCTAGTGTGTAAAAATGCCAGAATTTTGTGTGTTGACCTTATATTCTGTAATTTTGCTGAATTCATTTAATAATTTTCATTTTGAGTATATGTTCATTAGGATTTTTCCATATATAAGGTCATGTCATCAATGGACAGGGATCATTTTCCATTCCTTTCCAATTTGGATAACTTCTTTCTCAAAATGGCTGGAGCTCCATGCCAATGTTGAATGAAAGCGGAGAAATCAAATATAATCTTGTTACTGGTATTAGGAAAAATAATTCCATATTCCATCATTGAGTATCATTATAAAATTTACCTCTTTGTCTTAATTAGCATGTGTTTCTATTTTTGGAAAATTATTTCTTTTTATGCATATTAATGTTTTATGTGCATGTATTTATGTGCATTATGTGCATTCATAGTGATCAAGGAGGCCAGAAGAGGGCGTCAGATCCCCTGGAACTGGAGTTACAGATGGCTATGGGCTGCCATGTCAGTGCTGAGAACTGAACCAGTTCCTCTGCAAAAGTACCAAGTGCTTTTAACTACCGAGCCATATCTCTAGTCTCTCAGTTAACAGTTTTTAAAGTATATTTGGCCAGATATAATTACTCAAATTTTCTTTGTGTGATAAATGGTTTTAACCTTTTATTTTCAAACTCTTTTTATCTTCAAGTTTATATTTTCTATGGAGTTTTAGCAATATATAGCTTTTAGTTGGATTGTTTAATCCAGTTGTGCTTAGTATTATTATATAGTTGATTTTATACCTATCATTTTATTTGTTATTTTCCATAAATATCATTCTGGTTCATCTGCTCCAGTTGCCCACTTTTTTATATATTAAGGCAGTGGTTCTCAACCTTCCTAATGCTTTAGTGACCCTTTAGTACAGTTCCTTATGTTGTGAAGACTCCCAGTATAAAATTATTTTCATTATTACTTCATGTCTGTTAATTTTGCTACTGTTTTGAATCATTATGTAAATATCTCTGTTTTCTGATGGTCTTATGTGACCACTGTGAAAAAGTCTTTCAACCCCCAAAGGGGTCATGACCCACAGGTTGATAACATCTGCATTAATGGAACATTTTCTAATTGTATACTTGAATTACTTCAATTATTTTATATTACTTTTAGTTATTTCCTTATTGGTTAATATACATGTTCCTTAACAAATGATAAATCCATGATTAGTTAAAAATATATATGGAAAATAAATTTAATATATCTAAGTTACCAAACAGGATATCTTAATAACTCAGCACACTGTAGAGTGATTATGTGGTTAATGGGAACTATGGCTCATTGCCACTACCAAGCATAGCAAGGTCATATTATATTGCATATTGCTATCCTGGAAAAAGATAAAAATTCAATATTTGGTTTCTACTGAATGCATATCACTTTTTCATCATTGTAAATTCAAAAATTGTAAGTCAGCTCATCAGAAGTTGGGAATCATCCATATATTTTCACTTGCCAGAATCTACGTTATATCCTACTAGATAAGAAGAAAAAACCCAAAGTGTTTCCTGCTCTCACACACTCCCCACAACACTGCTGGTATCAGATATGTGGGATTTCTCCTCACACACCAAGCAACCAATTTTCCAGGGTGTGAGTGCCAGCTGAGTGTCTGATTTGATTCAATTCTGACCTGTTGTACCTGAAAATAGCATTTGATCCTACAGGTCAAATGCTTCGTTCTCCATCACTGACCACCATTACCACTTTGCAATGCCAGTTGCAGTCTCCAGACTGTTTTACCCATTTCTGACCAACCAGCTTGAAATTGAGAGCTCCTAAGATCACTTCCTTAGGCTTGATTAAGTTGCCACGTAGCTCAGTACTTGGATAAATGCTTGTTTATTGGTTTATTGTAAAGTCAAAGATGCGGATAACAGCCAGATGGAAGAGATGCATGGAGTCATGTATTTATGAAGTGTGCAGCTTCTGTGACCTTTTTCTAGGTCCCCCTTCAGGAAGCTCACTTGTTCAACAATCTTGAAGTGCTCAGAGTCCTGCCTGTCTGAGGGTTTATGAAGACTTCAGTACTTAGGAATGGCTCATTACATCACTGGCTATTGATGATGATCTTGATTTTTTTTTCAATTATAAACTGATTGGCCCAGTATCTCAGGCACTTCTTATTAACTAATTCTTATAACTTACATTATCCCATAATAATTCTTGTCTATGTTGGTCATATGGCTTGGTACCTTTTTCAGCAAAGAAATCTCATCTTTCTTCCTCTGAGGCTGGGTCAGGACTGCAGCCTGAAACTTCCATCTTCCCAGAATTCTCATTTCCCGGCCTATTGAAGGACGGACCGGTGACCGGTTAGTCGTAAATAAATTTTATATTGTGATAGGGAACAGACCATTGTCCCACAATACTTCCCCCCCTTTTTTAAGAACTCTGAATCGAATCTCCTTTGTTTAGCTATTCTGCTGACCATTATCCATAACAACTTGTAACCAACATTTTAAACAAAGGCAAACATCCATAATCCAGTTTTTTTTGGGGGGGGGAATGTGGGCATCGTTTTCCAGGCTACTTCCTGCTGTTTGGGGGTGCAGATAATCTTATGGGGACCTAAAAATATTTTGAATTTTGGTCAAATCCTGAATGGAATATTCTGTGAGGCTTGATTGTCTCAGCCAGCAGTCTTGAAACTGTTCTAGATGCAGAACTCAGAGGAAACTCTAACAGAGGTTCTCTGAAATGTTGGATCATTTGGACCATCTGCTTCAATTGGAGATTCTTCAGGGGGTCTTCCTGATTTTTCTTAACCTGGAATGAGTCCACAGCCTCTCATTTCCTGTGGAAACAAAAGCAAAACCTCTTCTCCAAAAATTTTGAAGTCAAGGTATTTTCAAAATACCTATCTTGGATTAATTCAGCAGCATTTATAAACAAATATCTTTTGGCAGCTGTTACTACTTCCTCAACATTTAAACAATTCAAAGAAAACATAATAACACACAGTATCCAGATTATCTGTGTGTTTTCCATGGATTTATTTTAAACACTATTGTTTAATTTTAATTTTTAATTTTTGGCTTTTTGAGACAGGATTTCTTTGTGTATCTTTGGCTGTCCTGGAATTAACTCTGTAGACCAGGTTGTCCTTGAACTCACAGAGATAGGCCTGCCTCTGCCTCCCAAGTGCTGGGATTAAAGGTATGTGCCACCACACCTTGAACTCACAGAGATCCATCTGCCTCCAAAGTGTTGGGATTAAAGATGTCTGCCACCACAACCAACTATTCTCTTCCTTTCTTTTTTATTTTTAAGGAATTTTCCCTTTTTTTCCTTTTTCCTCCCAAGCCTACAAATATAAACACACTGTAAACCATTTAGAGGTTTTCTTCATCTGAATCTATCTTTACTACATATCTCTCTTTTTCTGACCACGTGAATCTTTAATTTGCTAAGTGATATGGCTAGGATTAAAGCTGTAGCTATGATGGCTGGATCCAGCCCATTGTTTAGCTTTCTGAGATTCCAGCCTCATAGCAGAGGTACTGGCCGGAGCCATGTTTATTACCATAGCTCTATGACGTTTCAAGATCCCTGCCACCACCAAAAATCATGCGGTCAGCTTTTCATCAACACCATTTAAGTCTTGGCAGGACCTTTTAAAAGAGCTACAAGGTTTTACAGCTAATGCTGAGTCAGGAAGCCTTTCTTAAATGAGAGTGCTTGCCTCTAGCAAGCAGAGCCCACTTGAGAAAGTGCTGCTATCAATAAGCCGTGCTTTACTCTATTCTTTTCTGTTTGTAATTATTTCCCAAGCTCTCCCAGGCTTTATGTGGATGCAGTTATCCACATTGGGCGCCATGCTGTTGACCGAGGTTTTCTGTCCTGCCAGGTCTTGCAGTCATTCAGTCCCAAAGAATCACACAGAGGTATACATCAACTATAAACTGATTGGCCCAGTATCTCAGGCTCTTCTTATTAACTAATTCTTTGTTGTTGTTGTTTTTATTATAATTACTTAAAAAATACCAATCCAAATTCCTACTCCCTCCCCTCATTCCAGTCTCCTCCCTCTCCCTCCATAAACTCTCCCACCCCACCCCTCCAACCCCAAGGGAATGCCATGCACCCCATTCTGTGGAAAGTCCAAAACCCTCCCTACTACATCTAGGTTGAACAAGGTTTACATCCAAAGAGAACAAAGAGAATAGGATCCCATGAAGCTGGTATATGTAGTAGAGAGACATTCCATTGTCACTATCAGTGTCCTCTCAGTCTGCCCCAACTGTCAACCCCCTTCAGAGGGGTTTGGTTGTTCCCATGCTCGTTCATTCCCAGTCCAGTTGGAGTTGGTAAGCTACCATTAGCTCAAGCAAACTGTCTCAGTGGATGGCCCCCTCATGGTCTTGAATTCCTTGCACATACTTTCACTCCTTCCACTCTTCAACTGGAAATAGACGGAATTAGAAAAATATTATCCTGAGTGAGGTAACACAGACCCCCCAAAAATGAATATAGTATGTACTCACTCATAAGTGGATACGAGTCATAAACAAAGGACAACAAGCCTATAGTTCAGGATCCTAGAGAAACTAAGTAATAAGGTGAACCCAAAGAAAAACATATATAGACCCACCTGGAAATTGGACTCAGACAAAAATTTGGGAGCAGAGATCAGAGGGTAGAAGGAAGGGGAGAAGGGAGGTTGAGGAGAAGTTGAGGGAATGGGATGGTCGAGATGGAGGAAGGACAGATACGAGAGCAAGAAAGAAATACCTTGATTGAGTGAGCCATTATGGAGTTAGCAAGAAACCTGGCTCTAGAAAAATACCCAAGAACCCACAGAGATGACCCCAACTAAGACCCTAAGCAATAGAGGAGAGGGTGTCTGAACTGGCCTTTCCCTGTCTTCAGACTGATGATTATCTTAAATATCACC
>LOEQ01006147.1:42091-52599 GCA_001685075.1 Bramus lutescens
GCTTTCATGGATTGGGAGAGGGTAAGAAAGAAAAACTGGCTTGAAACAATTGTTTCCAAAATGAGTTCAGTCGGTAAAGTCAATTTGCAAAGTCCTGAAACATCTGCACAGCACATATCTGATGGAAGGCCCGAACTGTGAAGCTTTCTATCCAACGTGGTGATTTATTTTGAGGATTAGAGTGGTTCTCAACATTGCAGTCCATAAGCCTCATGGGAGATGGTGGTTCCTGGGGACAAAAAGCAGGAATGTACAGGTGAGTTGAACAACTGTGAACGGTTGCATAGTGACACCCAGTTCATAATCATTTGTAACCACTAAAATCGTTTAATGAAGATACGTTTTAAAAAGACAGAGATGGATCAGAGGGGAAAGGCACTTACTGCCAAGCCTGATGACCTGAATTCAATTCCCTGAACCCACATGGCAGAAGGAGAAAATCGATTTCTGTAAGCTGTTCTCTGACACCCACATGTTTACCATGGTACACCTGAGCCCCACCCCAAATAAACAAGCAAACAAAAAAAGAAAACATATTCATATTAGTAATTTTGGTTATGGATTGTGTCCTATGAAAATAGTTCCAATTGATTTCTTTTCAAGGACAACATTCATAACTTTATTCCAAATAATGAAAAGACAGATAGAACCTTAAAGTTAGATTCAGTCTATACCAGCATACACAGATGCACACATACACAAATAACTTCATTCATGCACGATTTTATATAATCCTGTTAACTGATCTTTAAAATAACAATTTTAATCATTATAAAATATTTTTATAAATTTTAATAATATTTATTAGAATGATGGAGTGGTTTATTTCATCAGTCCCCCTATTGCTAGATACTTGGTTCTATTTAAAAAATTCTGGCATTACAATAAATTGATAAGTAATTATATAGATCTCTGGTTAATTCATTTATTTTATTTTTTTAATGTTCACTCATTTATTATATATATATATATATNATAATATTCTTTGTTCATGTATGCCTGCAGGCCAGAAGAGGGCACCAGACCTCAATATAGATGTGAGCCACCATGCGGTTGCTAGGAACCAAACCCAGGACCTCTGGAAGAGCAAACAATGCTCTCAACCACTGAGCCATCCCTCCAGCCCCTGGTTAATTCATTTAAATACACTCCCAAAGAGCAGTTAGTGATCAGCTAAAATATCATGAACATGAAAGGCTTTTATAGACTTGCCTTCACACAAATGAGTGGTGTATGGATTTAAACATACCAGCAATGAATATGAATACTTGTCTCCATGTGTCTTTGTCAACACTAGGCAGTATAATCATAAAACCAGCTGATTCAGTAGACAAAAACCGGCAATTGCATTTTGTTAATTCATACTTCTTTAAAGTGAAATTGAATAATTTTATTGATTGTATTGTTACTTCTTTTGTCCATTTTCTAACTTGTGTGTTTTTCTTTCCTTAATGAGTTTCAAGAAATTATTAAATTAAGGATGTTAATTTCTGTATGCTGCATATTTTGTCAATGATTTTTCCCACATTTGTCCTTTCATTTTCAAGGAAATATGTAGAATCAATGAGTCTTTGTGTAAAGATCATGAAAATAATTTCTTTCTTATATACAAAAACTGAAACAAAGTAAAATGTGTTTACTAGTTCTTTTTTTGAGATTTTAGTTTTACTTTATGTGTGGCCTTTTGGCCTGCACATTTGTCTATGCGCTGTATGTATACAGATCAAATAGAGGTCAAATTTCCTGAAACTGAAGTCAGAATAGGTTTTGTGCCACAATGTGGTTAATGGGAACTGAATCTAGGTCTTCTGGAAAAGTAGCCAGTGCTCTTAACCACTGAGCCACCTCTTCAGCCCCAATAGTTACTAATTCTACGTTACAAACTTGGGTATTCATTTCATCCTTTATTTCTTTCTTTATTTAAAAATGTTCTTCAAAATAAAATAAAATAAAGGAAAATATGTACAAAACTATAGTTTTGAACATATATATGTTTTCAACTATTCTGTGGCTAGATATTCAAGTTGATATCAGATTGCAGATTTTACCAATACCATTATAGTCACTATCTACATGTATCTTAAAAGGTCTTCATAGCCATGGCTGTCCTGGAACTATGTATCACAGAGACCTGTCTCTGACTCCCACGTGCTTGAATTGAAGGCATGCACCACCACAGGCAGCTTCTTGACAAGTTTTATAATAGTTTTCCCACTGTTCTCTCAAACGTTCTTCCATTATTATTAGAACATGTCTTTTCTTTTTCCCATAAGCCAATCGCCCAATTCATTTGGCTAGTGTTCCTTGGAAAAGGTATTGATTGCTTAGAGGTTATTTTGGTTCCCTGGGGAATTAGAAGTGATGCATTTCATGGTTTAGTATTCATTCCAGATGTTCATGCAAGGTGAGGGGGAATCGCAGTCATATAAATTTGGGAAATACCTTACCCCACTTTGGGGGATTCCCAAAATTCCTTAGCACATTAAAAATCTTAATATGTACTGCCAGAAGGGCAAGGTCCCATGACTTGGGTAGGAGAGGACAAGAAAGGATTTGATAGTCAAATAAATCCAAAAGCTGACTACAACTGCTGCTTAGTGAGTCACAAAGCCCATAGCACATGAAAAGGCCCATGAATTTCTACTCTGGGTATGTTTATATCCATGTATTCCTAAGTGTACCCTTCCATAACACTTTTTCATTAAGCAGTTAATATACCAAAATACTGGCATTTCAGACTACCTTTAGACACACATGCTAAAATAAAAAAGCATCCTAGATAGCTGAAATGTAGGTATTACTAGATATTACAAGCTGCCTTCCCAAAATATCAAATATTTCATTAAGGGCTTGAATAAGTAAACAGACTTAACTGTTCTCTATTTTAACCTTTAGTTATAATTGAAGCTGCATGGCCAGAGTCCATCAGGCCTTTAAATGCAGCGTCATAAGGGACATGGTGTGATTGGAAGTCATACAGTCCTGGGTTGCAATTTTAGGTGAGCCCCTTGGCAGCTGTGTAGCCTCAGTTTTCTCTCAAGAAAATCAGAATTGTAACAGTCACCTTGGAGAGTCGACAGAAGTGCTTGGCAAACTAGCTGGCACCCACGAGGTCTTTTATAGTACCTTTCCTTGTATCAGTCCATAGCAGAAGTTGTGCAGGGAAAGGACTGAAGACAGGAGAACCCACGAACAGCTTAAGAGGCTTCTAACTGCTAGCCTTTGCATGGGAAAACCAGTTCAGAGCTTTGAGCACTGTGATACTTAGATAGCTGAAAGTCTCCTTTTACTATGGAATTACACTGCTTTTATTTACTCGTGTCACAAAGTTCCTGTTCGTCTTTTCAACAGGTCAAAGACAATCCTGTGCAAAACGCTGCCTGCCCCTGATAACATATTAGTAGCATTTAGGATGTTTGGAGTACAGGTAGGCTGCTCTTTGCTTGTTAGTGGGTAAGAGTAGGTTATTAACAGACATAATGGAGTCAGGCACAAATAACTTATTTGTAATCTATATTGTTTCGGAGACCTGGAATGCACCACGACAAGGCTTACATAATTCACAGTATGAAAGTAAATAACTTGGACGAGATATTTGGCTCTGGTTTTGGATCCCCTGGGGTCTTTTAGCACAGTTTGAGTTCATAGGGAATAAAGATATCTTTTTCAGTACACTGAACAGGGAAATTTTGCACAGAAATTCTCCTGTGTGCAACAAGGGCGAAGAATTTAGCACCATGCTCACCAGAATGCGAACACACTCCTTTTCTAGTTCTGCTCCCAAGGGTTCTTTGTACAGGTGGCACTAAATGTGCCTCCTTCAGAGTACTGACCTGTTGGAGATGCAGAAAACATGAAAACGGCTATGTTTCTGTTTCCACAGCAAGTGATGATGAGTCTCCTGAATAATCTGTAAGATTGAAAAGTACAGGTGAGCGCTATGTGCTCAGGATGTCCCTCAGAGGTCTGTGCTGCTTGGTCCCCAATGTAGTAGCATTGAGTGGTGGAAATTTCCAGAAGTGGGGTATGGCAGAAGGTGCTTAGGTCACTCAGAGTTCTAGCCTCAGAAGAAACACTGTAGATAATTCTTGTATGAGAAGATTGATACAAAGCAAAGCTTCTCTCAGTGTTAGGTCCTTTCTGCAGCAGCCATTTCTCTTTCTGATTGTGGTGCACGTGTGTGTATGGGATACTCTGCTGTGACACTGTCGCCGGATTGTCTCAACTCTCCAGCCACCAGAATTGGGAGACTACTTCATAAAGTACATAGCCTCTGATAACTTTTCTTAAAACAGTTGTTTTTGAGACAGGGTTTCTCTGTGCAACAGCCCTGGCTGGCCTCAAACTCACAGCGATCCGCCTGCCTCTGCCTTCCTAGTCCTGAGATTAAAGGCGTATGTCATCATGCCAAACTCAATAACTTTTTATATTAACAGAAAATGGATCAAAGTGGTATTCAAATTCTTATATGGATAGATATTTGTTAACTAACATTTTTGTTCAATCTCTGGATGTGGTCAGCATCCACAGAGTTCCAAAGACTGATGTTCTACACAGAAACCTTTATAAGCACAGGCATTTACACGCCAAGAGTTGCTTGGTCTGCTGTACTACTAAGAATATTTTATTTATCAGCATAATCGGATCCATAATATTGGCTGGCACTGGACTTAAATAGCTGTGATAAGGGCTCAGTGCCATCTGTCTTTAATGAAGAGTTTCGGGTCTTGTTACTCACAAAATTACTCTATCTCACTGTAATTCCACTGCACACAACTGAGAGTGTTAGTGTAGTATTTTAGGTGTTGTGTGTTTCTGAAAAGGAATGAGGGATCTAGACAAGAAGAGGTTTGGGGATTAATAAGAAACATCAGTTATGGTACAAATGTTTTGTTTCTGACCTGTAGCTTTTTGGAAGTGGAAAATACCCTCTGACTCACCTTGCTTAATGTACAGATACACACTTTCTTCACAGTCCCAGCATAAGAATGTACATGGCATTTTGAGAGAAAAATGTTAACAGTGGTCACCCCCTACAGCATCCAGTAGATTTTCTTTTATGAAATCAATGTGCCATTCAAAGTGCTCTCAAAATTGTGAAATCTGACTGAGGTTAACGAGCCAGGGTGGGCTACTTTTGCCATGGCAGGCTGGCAAACTCACACTACTGAGTTAATCAGGCTGACTTCAGAGCCATGGCAGTTTCTTCAAGCTATAGTGGAGAGCAAAAGTGGTCCTCAACATGTTTGCTTTTGGAATCAGGACACTCCTGTGGACACAAGATTCTGTCTTCTCTAGAATCTCAGTGTCCTCTCCACTCTCTCCTTCCCCGCCTTTTCTCCTCCCCACCCCTCCCCCTCCCTCTCCACTTCCCCTCTTTTTCTCCTGAAAGGACTTTCTGTGAATTTGCAGCCCTACTGCAACTGCTTTCCAAGTCCTGGTCTAACAGATGAGCATTACCCATCACCGTGCCTAGCTAGCTTCAGGGTAGAGTTAAGTCAGAACCGAAATTGGATAGGGTAGCCCAAACTTTAGTGAGCTCATTTGTGAAAAAAAGGAAAACAGACATAGCAAGCACTCAAGCATACGTCATGAACATTCCGAGATAGCAATCAGTGGCAGCAATGACAATTTTTAAGGGCAATAAGAGCACTGGCCTTGTTGTTCCAGAGAAGTGGTGCTAACAAACTCTTTCAACACTCGTTACTAGCTGCTAGTTGCCTGCCTTGATACATTCTAGGTGTGTTTGGCAGGAAAATCTTCAAGAAGTTGATCTTTAGGATTTCACTAAGCGGGTCTCTTTTATTTTTTTCCCCAGAGTGACTCACATTCTGATTTGGCACAACACTCCCACCAAACAATTATTTGAATTAAAACTGTGCTCTTGTGGGCACTGGCGCTTCAGATGAAAAACCTGATTTTCAATTTCCTTCATGGCATCCTTCCCAGGGTGAGATTAAGCTAAGACTTCATAGGTGAGGAATGAATTGAATAAAAGCAGCAACTTCAAAGAACTGTGTTTTGCGTAATAGAAGACAAATAACAGGATTTAGTAAGTCAATTCAATGCCCCCTACAGTCTGTACCTCTGCTGGTTCCTCCATTCGCTCTGGCTGCTTATGTGGTAGTGATTTTCCTATTATCCAATCAAAAGTCTGTCAATTCAGTCTTATTGTATGCTGCTCAGCTCTGGTTTCCTTATGTTATCTAAGATCTATTTCCTCCTTTACTTTAAAATCTAGATTAGCACATGAACCCTTCAACTTGGTTTTGTGTCTCTGTGTGTGTATTTTTAGCTACTGGTTCTCAGAAATGAGAAGAGTAGGGGAAGCATGCAATGTAGAGAATCCAAGAACTTGAGTCATGATTGCTTCCTGATACATTACTCACTTGGAGTCATCTCATCCTTTGCCTCCAGCCTCAGCCTTTTCATCTGTAAAAGGCAGGCCCTGACCGTAGTAGGGTTGGGGAGTCTTCACTGAGCTTTGTTTTCTGATACTCTAACCATGGCCCTCTACTTTCTCTTTCCCCATCGTCTTGGTCACACGGATGCATTTGAATGCACTTTATTTCCTCTCTCCAGTTCTATTCTCTTACTCGATTATCTCCTGGTTGAATGCCAAAGCCATGTCTACGCAGATAACTCCCACATATCTCTAGTGAGTGGACTATCCCTAGCTGTATAAAAGATCTCTTAGCCTTGATCTTTTTTTCTCCCTTTCTATAGTTATTGCCTGCTGTGAAGCTATTATGACACATACCAAGCTTTCTGCTATTCTTCCCATTTCTTATTTCAAAATGTCAATTCGGTCTGTGTACCAGTGCCCCAGTGATGGTTCTAAAATATCATTCATTATATCAATACTAACAGGAAGCGATAATATGAATAACAACTCTTTTATGAACTCTACTAAATCCTCTACCATGTTACCTCCGTTATGACTCATACCTGTTACCTATATGTCACTTGTTTCTTCCTAGTAGCCTTCTTGTGCCTCTTCCCTCTTCCTTACAACTGTCATTAGTACTATTTCTTCCGTTATCAGTATATTTACTGTAACTCTTCAGAAAAGGAAAATAACAAGCATAGCAAGATGTTCTCTTTAGAGGCCAGTGGTCAAAATACTGGGTAGAGGTGGCAAGAGACTATAGAGAGAAGACACAGAGAAAAAAATGGGTCCCCAAATTAGGAAGCTATGTTAATATTGTAAGTTGAGCATGACCTTTAGAACATAATAGCATTCTTCTAAAAAGGGAGATAGAAACTTTTTGGCAAAAAAATTTCAGGTTTATTTAGCTTAACTTTTGACCCCTCAG
This sequence comes from Bramus lutescens, assembly GCA_001685075.1. Taxonomy (NCBI): domain Eukaryota; kingdom Metazoa; phylum Chordata; class Mammalia; order Rodentia; family Cricetidae; genus Bramus; species Bramus lutescens. The sequence continues at coordinate 49,408 of LOEQ01006147.1, forward strand.
TATCAGGTGGTCTCAGAGCTGAAGAGATCTTGGAGAGACTGGAATTGAAACTGAGGTACAGAGAAAAGGGGCTTTCCCAAAAGTCTCATGTTGAAACTACCAACTGGAAACCGTTTCCCACGCCACAACTTTGCTCATGTCTTTTCATCCTTCTATTTCTGGCAAATGAGGCATAAGAATGGTTTCTTCTTAATGGAGCCTTAAAATGTCTAAACTGAATAGGAGACGGAGAAAAGGAGAGATACTGAGTGGTGCAGTAATTAAGAATTAGCTTTGGAGACAGGGTCTATTACTCTGCTGTGTGACATGGAGCTTATCTGACCTTGAGTTTCTTTTTCTTCTGTAAAACAGGGTTACTGAATATTTACAACTCACAAAATTGATTGACTATTAAATGTGAAAGTCTATAAATCACCTGGCATGTAACAGGCAGAAGTTACATCTCTGACTTCAATAAGTTCTTATTTAGTACCCAATTGCCAAAACTCTGTACTGTAACCTGGCTGTTTTCTTCTTGCCAGTGTTAGATAGTTGGAATTCTATTTACATTATGATGCCTTACTTACCTGAGCAGGTAACCCATAGAAAATCACTCTTATCTTAGTTTTTATAGCATACATTTTATTATTCTGCTTATATAATAAATAGCATATAGCTCATTAATCAGTGTGTGTGTGTACATGTGCATGTGTGTGTGTGTGTGTGTGTGTGNTGTGTGTGTGAGAGAGAGAGAGAGAGAGAGAGAGAGAGAGAGAGAGAGAGACATGGAGGTTCATTGTGTAGCCCAGGATAGTCTCAACTTATCATCTTCCTATTACAGTCTGCAGAGTATTGGGTTTACAAGCATTCCCCACCATGCTCAGAAAAGTATAGTACTGTAATACTTGCAATTTTAAGCAACTTTTTATATGTCTTACCTTTCAAATAAATGAAAAGAATATTAGTTTCTTCTTCATTCTCCTTTTTTTCTGTACTATTTCTGATCAACCATACAGACATCCTACCCTAGAATCACAATGGCTCTTGCATATAGGAATAAGAAAAAATAACCTGTTGGAAAAGATCTACTTACCTAACCATATAATGTCTATGTAATAAGATAAGACTCATGTGAAGACTAATTTTGAAGGCCTTAGAATGCATTTTTTTAAATTCCCATCTGAAAACTTGCTAAACAACTTACCAAGTCTAAGGACTTTTCCATAACTGTTCCCATGTATTGACCCTTCATGTCAAATAATGACTGTTTGAAGAAGTGTATTTATTTTTGAGGAAGACAGCATGGATTATATGAGACTACATACACTTCCTACTGTGATGTTTAAAGGTCTACAGGCATGAGCAGATAGGTACAGTTACACTGAAGATGTAAGTGGTGAGGTAATGTTTTCTTCAAGCAAAAGTCAATAGCTGTCTCTGACTGGAAGGAAACTGAACAGAAATTCACCAGAGAGGCATCTTCCAAGTAACATGGCTCTTGATTGAAAGACCTCTTGTCTCCAAACTAGAGCTCTTGTATATAGGATGTGTTTGGAGAGTTTGAGTTTCGATGAAAAGAAGGGCTCTCACCAGTCCTCTTAGAAGTCCAGGGTTTAGAGCAATCTCTGCTACATGGTGACAAGAAACTTTTTAAGGAGTATCACTTTATCATCTTCTGAAGAAAACAGTTTCCTCACATAACTGCCCTGATCAAAAACTTTCAGTAGTTCCCGACCACTGACAGAATAAAGATTTTGGTCTATGGGCTCACACAATTTGATGCCAATTTACCTGCAGAGTTGATATAATAATCTACTTATTTGGTCAGTAACACTCTGTACAGTGTTTTGGTGGGAAAGTTTTCATATTTGTATCTTATCTAACTCAAATATTGCAAGACCCGTGAGTTCAAAGATGATAGTGTTTAATGACATTATGAATCCAATATTCCAACTTCAGGACACTCTCACCACATGCTAGTTCATTTCCTTTTGCTATTCTTCCCAACAGGTGTCTTGTCATCACAGTAGAAACTAAAAGATTAAAAACAAGTCAGAAACATGCTCTACTTTGGGCAGTACTAATGGGTATCATATAAAGAAAGTTTGTACAAACCAAAGAGTAGGAAATTGTAGAGACTCAAGACCATTCAGGACTTTGTTGACTTGCTCCTGAGAGCCTATATGTGAAGAAATTCATATACTGGGTACAAAATCCAAACTTTTCTGGATAACAGTTCAACAACCAGAAGGCAGGAGATAGATTCGGCCAATTATTGATTATCATTAACACCAGAAGGTTATATTTGCAAATTCAAGTAAATTTTTGGTTTCATACTATAGGCTTCTTTTAATAGATAAAAATATCTCTGAGGAAATAATTAAAAGTTATCAAATCAAATTCAAGTTTCATTTCTAGTCTTGTTATTTAGAGATAAAAGCAGTTTTGTCTAATTAAGGAAAATGTGGGTCTTTTACTGCTGCATTCTTTGGAAATGTTCTTATAACAGTTAGTGTACTAGTTAGAGGGCAAAATTACCATGTTCCTTGACCTGGAGCTCTCGACTGGATTGTCAAAGTGTCATGGAAGACCTGGGTGAGAAGTCCTTTTGAACTGGTTTTACCTTCTTTACAAGGAAATAAAGCCTAATGGATACAGCCACATATAATTACAATTGGCAAATGCTAACTTATTATTAAAGTCAAAACAGAGTTTAATACCTAATCTTTTTTTTGAAGACTAAATTTGAGGGTCTAGGTGAAGGAATCAATTGAAAGGCCAATTACTATTTGCTCAAATTTAGCATAAAATAATAGAAACCTGGAAGTTCTTATGAACTCTGGAACAACTTGAGGCTTATACCTAGGCTCTGAAAAAGCCTCACAGATTCAGGACCTACTACTTGTGACTCACCTCCTAAGACCCTGGAAAATCCATGCCTAGGATGGCAACCTTATGGAGGCGGGATTAAGGAAGAAGTTAGATGATCAATTATGATATACACTATATAATTCATTTTGGGTTTCTCTGTGAGAGCAAGCACCCCAACATGAAAATTATAAGCCAAGTTGCTTATTTCCAACTTTGAAAGGAAACCTGTGTGTAAGATATTCAGAGTAAATTTTCCTAACAAATAGGTTGAATTCTGACTTTATTTTATTTTAATTTTTTATAATTTATTTAAATATTAAAAATTTCCACCTCCTCCCCTCC
>LOEQ01006147.1:58970-73563 GCA_001685075.1 Bramus lutescens
TGCTAGCCATTCTAATAAATTTCTTTTTATAATACATAACATATACATGCATTTTATTGCTTCTGTTCATCTAGAGAACATTGCTTAGCATAGCTGCCTTGGCCACCCACATTTGTTAAACAAATCTGGCTATACTTTTCCTTCTCCACCCAGAAGGTACTTATGAGGTTGTCATCCTTATAAAACATCTTTGTTTTGTGTTTTTTTTTTTTGAGACAGGGTTTCTCTGTGTAGCTCTGGTTTTCTTGGAACTTGCGCTGTAGACCAAAATGGTCTTGAACTCACAGAGATCTACCTGCCTCTGCCTGCTGAGTGCTAGGATTAAATGCATGTACCATTACCACCTAGCTCTACATTGTTTTTTAAAACACAGATAATGTAGTATTGAGTCTGCCATGCATTAACAAAGCTTTCTTCTGAGTCTACTCACCTCGATTGTCATCCTCATTGTCTTCCCAGCGTTCCTCATTTGCCAGCAGTGGGTTCTGAGACTCATTTATAGACCTCATAGGGAAGGAGTGTCCATCACCAGGGCTGGTGGGAAAGAAAGGCAGAGTTTGCATCTGACACAAACTTTCTTTTTTTATTCAAACTCAGTCATACATTGAAGGAGGGAGGGGTGAGGGAGAGAGCAAGAGAGAATGAGAAAGAGAGCAAGAGATAATGAGAGAGAGAGAATGCATGTGTATATGTGCATATTGCATATGTGGAGGACAACTCACAGGAATAGGTTCTCTCCTTTCACCGTGTGGATCCTGGGGATTTAATTCAGCTTGTTAGGTTTGGTGGCAAGCACATTTATACCCACTGAACTATCTCATCAGCTCAGGCAGGGTCTTATTTTGTGACCTAGGAAGGTCCAGAACTTGCAATCTCCTGTCTCAGTATCCTGAGTGCTGGGATATAGGTGTGCGTCATAATGTCCATGTAATATAATTTTGAGACAGTGATAATCTTCTTAGAAATGAGGTATAATCATGGATTTGGGTTTGTGTTGTGAGAATTCTCTGGTCCAATTCCTTACCACTGAGCTATACACCACAAGACTTGCAGATTCTTAGTTCTTTTGTCTAAAGCCATGATCAAATAAGCTCTTATTATCATCCAAGCATTATCATTTACTTGCTAAATTACCCTCATTTTCCATGTCTTGTTTCTCTGTATCAATGCTGACTATTTTTGTTTGTAAGACATTCTTTAATTTGCTTTCCACAATGCCCAGTAGCAACATGCATATGCAATTTCATAAATATCACTTAACTATGATAGTCCCAATTACAACCCATTATCAAAACGTTTTGATTCTAAATTATAAAGTGAGGTGAGAAGACTCACCATCACTAAACATTGTGGGAAAAGCTGCTATGAATGGTGAGAAGGATGCTTCTGCACCCTGTTTTGTTTTTTAGTTGTAACATAGAGTGGAAAAGAGAAATGGCAAGGTGTCTCTGCAGTGTGGATTCCAGGGACGATTTATCTACATGTGAATCTACTTTGTGGGTCTCTATCTCTATGGTAATCTAGAGCATGTCCCTAATTAAATTCTGGCCATTCCTAGATAGGAAGTCATGGCAGGAATCATGGTGGCCCTAGCCAGATACTGTTATAGTTTCAGCAATTGAGTCTATATAGCTGAACGTATTCTGAGTTTAACTTTGGATGGCTTTTGGGTTATTTATTTGATGCTGTATATACTTTTTTCTCTTGTTTCTGAATGATGTCAATAAAAAGTTTACAGATTTTATTTATATTGCCCTACAGAAAATGTTAGAATAATGATTATGTAAATAAATGGGCTTTGATTTTTGGTTTTGTTTTTATACTAGAGTGATGCGGTAATGGACCTTGACTATTTGTGTGTCTCAGTGTGTGATCAGAGTATATGTAGCTAATTCCTGCTAACAGTTATTAATCAATATTACCCATTGATGAAATTTGTCTTGGTATTTATAGTTAGAAGAGTTGACTATACCACACCTTAAACAAACAGCCCTATAAAACATTAACTGGCATAGAGGAAGTATTGATGCAGCAAGGGAGGAGAGGAGAAAATTTAACCTTTATTATTACATGACTCCAGCAAAGTTTTTTTCCAACAAGAGAATATGGATATATGTTGTTTGAGCAGCAAACCTAAAGGTTACAGAAAGGTTGAGACATTTTCCACAGTTCCTGTAGCTTGTGGTGGTTTCAATGGGGCCACAAAGTCACCCAAAGGATATAAGTCTAGCTCTACAAAAGAAAATTGAAACAGGGTTTCTCTATGTAGCACCCTGGCTGTCCTGAAACTCACTCTGTAAACACAGGCTGATGTCAAATTCGTGATTCTCTTTCCTCAGGTTTCCAAACACTGGAGTTATAGGCATGAACCACCATGCCTAGACTGTGAAGAACATTTTTGTGTGTAGTCTATTCTCCATCTTCAGGGTATATTCCAAGAAATATAATCACAGGGATAACGGATTTTTTAATATGTACTGTCAAATTTATTAAAGATGGGTGCCACTTAACCTTTCCACAAATAAATCACGAAAATGTCTATTTGATCATACCTCCACTTCATGATTTATCTTTATAGACACACAAGTGAGAAATTTGGGGAATATCATACCTAAAAGATTGATACCAATCAGCATTTGCAGATGGGAATGGTGACACATGCCTTTAATTCAGCAATGAAGTGGGAGAATCAAGTGGATGGCAGCAAGTTCATGTACAGTTTGGTCTACAAAGTGAGTCCAGGCCAATCAGGGCTATATAGTGAGGCCTCATCTCAAAAGAAACTGAGTCTAATTTCCTACTGTAGGTGCTCAGTCGTCGTCAGAGAAACTTGCTCTGAGATGGGAAGTGGTTGATGCAAAAACCCATAACTGGCCAAGATGGTGAGAATGAGTGATGGCAGAATGCTAGGTCCTAAATTAGGCAGCTGTATTACCCCTCCCAAAGCTCAGGGAACGTCACGGAAGAAATGGTAGAAATATGATCAGAACTAGAGTGTAGAGAAATGGACAACAACAACAACAACAACAACAAAAACTACCTTCTGGACATGACACAGCCATTACAGCCATGAACTCACAGAAGATATGGCTATCTGTGCAACACTTGTACAAGATTGGGCCCATCAACACTTCATCATAAATAGGGGATGAACCCATAAGGTCTCTCCCTCTCTGCGATATTATTGGTAATTAACAGTTGTTGGGGGAAGTATTGTTTTCTTCAGCAGTGTAGCCATTGAAAAATTGTCCTTGCTCCAGTAAATAGCCGTTCATCCATGCATATGCCAGCAACATTAATTTAAGTGAGTGAGAAACACACAAAAAGAAGATAGAAAAGTTGACTTGTTGAAAAGAAGGGTTCCAGCAGGAGAGAGGAGGGATGAGAAAGGGGAAAGGAGTGTGAAAATTACTAAAATTCATTATAAATGTGTGAAACTCTCAAACAAAAACATTCAAAAATAAATTTGCTGCTTAACTGCATGGCTCAGCATTAGCTGCTTCCAGTGGTAATAATTACCTACCTGGACCCAACAGGTATTAACCAGAACTTCTTATTATCGCCAAACACCTGCTGGATATTCTCGATGAAGCCAAGGTTAAACCCATTTTTCTCCGGTCCACTTGTAAATACTGGAGTGCAAAAAGCCTCTAAGACAGTTCAGGAGAGTTTGGAAAAAGGAAGAAAATAAAGGAATATATTTCATCACTGTGATGATTTTATATCTCTCAAAAAATGTGGTCTGGATTTATGACATCTTTTTGCTGTTTAAGCATAGGTCCATGTTCTTAATTATTGCTAAATTACTTAGTAAAACTCAGTTAAATTATTTAATAAAGGGTGAAATTGTTATTGAAAATAAGGAATTTATACTCTTATCATTTTAAGGCAGAGTAAATATATAATGGTAAAAATAATACAGCATTCAGGAGGGGCATGTCTTTGGGCTGTAGAATTTAAGGAGTGCATGAATAGATTTAAGTGTACTTTATTGGAATCAAAGTGGCAACAACAGCCAAATGGTCTCTATCTGTAGATCTGGGACCAAAGTAATGACACATAAAGAGATGGTAATGACATTGATTTGGTTTTGAAACATTTCAGAAATGAAGATGTTCACAATGAAACCTGCAATGTAAAAAATCTAGTTTTACTACAGACGAAATGTCAATGGGTGAACTGTAATCACCTCAAAGCCTACGAGGAATTGGGCCACATTAGTGCACATTATTTTTAGACACACATTTATCCCATTAAGCAAACACTTTCACTGTTGGGCTCTGGCTCCATCTCACCATTTCCCATTTGTTCTTTGTTTTCAGACCCTGTTATCATGAAGCTTTTAGTACTTTTCTACTTTTGTAGCTATCTCTCAACCAAATGTGCTAATTTACTACCCTAAGTACTAAGTGCTATACGTATATTTGATTTAGAAAAATGGGTGCAAAGATTTCCCTAGCAAATGACTTCTCAAAGTGCAGTGGCTTTTACACTAAATTCCTTTCAAATCTAATTCATCCTAGTTAAACGTTTAACACTTGAATGCTTTCTTCCTATTCCTTGTGTACTGACTTGTAGACCATGTAAATATTCACCACAGATGAAGTAATTATTGCACTAGAATTCTTTCTCATTCTATATATAATAACAAGTCTAGAGTACTAATTGACAGCAAAAAAGAAAAAAAAAACAACTCATTTAGTGTACTGATTTTCTGCAGATTTAATATGCATATCTCATTTGCATGGTCTTTTTATATACACTTTTGACTGTAAGTATCAATCTGATTCTTTATAAAAAGAATTTCAGTTTTATATTTATTCATTCTGTGTGTGTGTTTATGTGCGTACATCTGTGTGTGCAAGCCATGGTGTGAGGACAGAGGATAACTTGTGGGAATCAATTCTTTCATTCTATCACGTGGGTTTCAGAACTTGAACTCAGGTTGTCAGCATCTTGGAAAGCACCCTTACCTGCTGAGAAATCTCGATGGCCTTGATTTTTGCATTCATTTTTGTTATTCATTTGGAGTCTTTTTAAGGTCTAAGCATCATCAACTGTTCTTTAGTGTCCTGTCTTCCTTCTGATGCTCATTTCTTCATGTGAACTTGTTAGAAGTCAGATTGTAAATTTAGGGATGTATTACCCCAAATTTACTATAAAGAACTGCGATCATTTTGGGTTCTCTATGGGATGCGACTCATGGATGCTCTGTGTAGTCCTTAAGCTTTGTTCACTATTGTTGTCCAGTTTAGTAACATGTATTTCCATTTGTCTCAGGGGGTATCACTAAAGCTAAAATACTTTACTATTAGTTTTTCTCTCCTTAGGGAACAGTGATATACATTAATATGCATTTTTCTAATCATAATATTCCATCTTACCTAAGGTCGTTTTGTTTCTGCTGACAAGCCAACAATGGTAACCAAAGAGAATCACAAGGCTAATAAAAAACATGCAGGCCACAAAGAGGAGAAACAGAACGTGGAACTTAGAGCGAACACTGGGTAATTCCCCCTAGAAAAGAAACAAGAGACAAAAAAAACATTAAAGTGGGAATGCTTGGCTATCTTTTCTATACAGATTAGTAGTGTTTCACATGTAAATATCCAGCTCCAATTTTAGAAACAGATGTTGTAAGCTTAAATTTTATTACATGCATTTATTTATTTTGTGTGTGCATGCACGTGTGTGTGTGTGTGTTTGTTTGTGTATGCACAAGCCAAAATGTGCAGGTATGGAAGTCAGAAGACAACTTGTGGGATTCAGCTCTCCCTCTACTATGCAGATTCCAGGGACTGAACTCAGGTCATCAGACTTGCTGACAAGTGCAGGTCCTGACTATTATTTATTTATTTTTACAAAATTGTTGATCAATGTACCTTATTATATATTCTTAGCTTGCAAAGCTTAAAATGGATTCTTGTTTAAGTGCAATATATAAATGCACCAATTAGAATAGAGTAATATGAAAAGGCTACGTATGCTCAGGTCATAATTGGTGTGAAGCCCATATTTCATTTAGCTTGAGATTATGAATCACTGTCTATGGGATCATAATGTTAGTACTGTTCATCCTATTATCTGAGGGTGGCTATAATAGAATCCTCTTATTTTTTAAATAAAACCTCATACAAAAAGCCTATTTTTAATTTTTCTGCTTTATTTTTTTTGTGTGTGTTGTGCCTTCATGTATGTCTGTGTACCACATGTTTGTTTGGGGCCCACAGAAGCCAGAGAGGGTATCAGATCCCTTGGAACTGGAGTTATAGAGGGCTGTGAGCTGCCATGTGGGGGCTGAGACTGAACTTGGGTTCTCTGCAAGAGCAGTCAGTGCTCTTAACTACTGAGCCATTTCTCCAGCTCCTTATACTACTATTCTTTATACATCATATGTCTTTGGCCGTATGCGTGTTAAAAATGCTAGATTATTGAATATAAGAAATTAAAACACAGAATTTTAAAATGTCTTACCAGAAGTCATGAGCTGATTTTAAAGCTGCTGAAGTTTTGTAGTTTTTTTTTTTTAACAGTTGATATATAATTTGCTGGTATACTACACCCTGTGGAGTAGCTGTTTGGACAGTAACAAATCAAGCAGGATTTTATAGGTAATTGTGAAAGTAGGAAGCTAAAGATTGTTAGAGTTAACTGGACATCTTATTTTCCATGCAGACCCAGTTTTTGTTTGATATGCAATTCTAGAGCAGAATGAATATTCTAAAGTTCTACAGCATTCATAACATGTGACATTTTGTCTTCAGAAAAGAGACATGGAAAGCATTTTGAATTTTAGAATGAACATCTGGAGGAATGATTATGGCTTATTTCCTCCTTTACCTTAATGGTCATTGTTTGGCATGATGAATTGACTTGAGACATTTCCAGATGCCCTCCAGTGATAAAGTTAAAGTGATTCTTAAGTGAAGTGGAACTTAACTACCTCACCATCGTATTCTACTCCACTTACTGAAGGTTAGTGCTTGGCAACACTTGCTAAGTTCAAACACTATAGGTTTCTTTCTTTCCTTGGAGGCTATTTTTATTCATTTTTATATAAGGAAATGCTGGACCTCTTCCAGGTCGGATATGTTTGCAGTGCAAAGATAAGGGGAAGCAAGCACATCAGATGCTCTCATGGGTGGTCTGGGTGAACCGTGTACAGCGCAGAGCAGGCCAGAAAACAGCTGCCTCAAGGACTTCAACTTTTAGGAGCCTTTATCTGAAACTCTCCATCTTGAAATGCTCCTTCTGACAAAATATTGACCTAAGCACCCAAACTGGACTGTTTGTTTCCTGGTTGGTTTGATTCACGGTTCCTTTTTCCTTCTAATTTCTGCTTTTGCTGTTCCCAGGTAAGATTTCCAATAGCACTTCACAGTGCTTCTCACCTTCCCTGAGACTTTGATCTTATGGGCTCTTCTTTCTGAGCCTGTATTTAAAGTTCTAAAAGCTCACATTGACTTTCCCTTTTTACATGAAAATGGGCACTAGAAAATGGCTGAGCAAGTGAGGTTGTTCTGAAAGTCTGCTCCCATGTTGTGTAGCTGTGCTCCCAGCCTTTCCCCATCACTCTTTCCGAACTCATCTGTGTGTATGGTTTAGACTATCTGCTGTGCTGTACTTTCATAGAGTTCACAATATCAACTTTTCCTGTGCAAACAGTTCTGTGTTCAAAAATGCATTTCCAGGAGATAACCAAGCAAAATCCCTCAGAGCAATGGTCATCAGAGACAGTTCAGAGGAAGATTTCTAAAATAATATAATTACTAGGTTTCTAAGATAATAATTCATCACCTTTGTAAAGAGGTCCATAGCCTAGCGTGGTCGGTGTGCATTATTAATTTTGCAAAAGGCAAAGATTAATCTCTCTTTTGAGAGTAGAATTTGCTTAATTTAATACTGAGAGGAAAGAAATGATGTGATGGTCTTCTGAATCCTTTCTTCTAAAAGAGTTAAAGCCTGTCTATAGCAGAACCATCATAGGCATAGTACTGGAAGATCACAAAGGCTTATGGGCAGACTTATGTTCATGTTCTCCCTTTAAAATTTACAGCCAGGTAGGTGATTTTTGACAAGTTACTTCTGCTGTAAGCCTTAGTTTTGTCATCTTGGAATGTGACAAATAGTTTTTGCTTTGGCTACTTCACAGGGTTGTAGTGAGGATCAGATGAGATCATAGATATAAAAATACTTCAAGAACCATAAAGTACCATATATTAGAAGTTGCTGTTCTTGGGAGTACAGCTAGTCTCTTTGATATGGCTTTAAAAATATATGGCAGTGTGTATTTTTTTATTTTTAAAATAGGCTCAATTTAAACTCAGAAAGCCATGTATCCCTAAGCCATACTAATGTCATATAGGCCGGAGTGACTGCAAGGAACCATTTCCCCAGTTGTTAATACCCTTTTCAGTGTAAGGACAAGCTATGACAGGCCTCATGCACTCTCAGATGACAGGCATAAGTTAGGCTATTGAGGAGGAAAAACAATGAAGGAATAGGAAAAGAACAAGGTCATGCTCACCGTGGATTTGCTTGCTGGCACATTTCTTGTGATGAATTCCTATTCAGTTATCATCTTTTAAGAGTGAAGGAAGCATACAGTACCTGGCTTGCATTTCGGTATTTGATTATTGGCTGGCTAGGGGAGTTAAAGGCAAAATGTGTGAAATGCAATGTTGTTTACTTTGTGATAAAGGTAAAGAGTCGTGATTAAATGGTAGCCCACTGTGTTAGGGCTCAAGAAAACCATGTAAGAAAGATCAAGGCTCACACTTCCCTGCCGATTGGATTCAGCAGATTTTCTTCATATTTATAGAAGTAGCTCAGCATGCAGATGGAATGCCAAATAGGTCATGGAAACCTGAGGAATGGGGAATAGATATCGTGCTGTGGAAAGGGGCCAAAGAAGTGATATCAAGCTGTGTAGCTTGGTGAAGAAATGTTTCCTATTTGAAGAAAATGCATGAGAACACCTCATCATTTCTGCTTGTAGTTTGTTTAAATTAGGGATTTTGATACCCAATATACTGCTCCTGTTTCTTACAGCTATTAATTATCTGAATTTATTAAGTAAGTTGAATAGAAAGTGTAATTTTCTACATTACTAGGAATAAAAGCACTGATTCATAATTTAAATATTTTAAAAGTTAGGTTCTCAATGTCTTGTCTTTTTCTTTCCTCCAATTCATTATTATTTATATTCTGACCATGTGATTTACATTCTTTCCCTGCTGGTTTACTGCTCCAGCTTAGATATGACATCCCTTGTTATATAAGGCTTTTGCAAATTTTCTAAAGTAATAACCAGTAGCTCTGCTCACATTTGTGTTTTTCTATTCATTTCAGTTTAGATAACTCTCATTGTGGACACCTTAATAACTGTATTATAGTGTAGGAAAGAGATTTCTTTGAAAGTTTAACTGGCAGAAGTTGACAAAGGGCATATTTCATAATATTTTACCTATTCACATATACATATCTACCTTAACTTTTTAAAATAGATGGGATATATGACTGATATCTCCAAGTAGGAGAAAGATAAGATTTTGAATTTTTAAAATTTTAAGGGTTTTTTTGTTTTTGAGATTTTTGTGATAATTCTTAGAATCACTATATGTTTCATTGGCTCTTAACAACGAGACAAGTGCAGCAAGTAAGTAATAGAGCCAGTATTAGCTCTGCCGCTCTCACTTCCTAACCCACTGGCCACCACACATGCTCAAAAGAGAGGCGGGCTGCGGCGTCAGATGCCTCTCGTCAGTCCCCAAACTCGAGACAGATACAGGCAGATTTCAGAGTTTGAGACCAGACAGGTCTACAGAGTAAGTTCCAGAACAGCCAGGGCTACACGGAGAAACCCTGTCTCAAAAAAAGCCACCCCCCACAAAGTTCCAAGAGACTCTCTGTTTCATTTTGTGCTATGTGCAAGTCAGTTTCTCTTTCTTCGCAACAGAAACTTTGCAGCTCCCATCTGAGCACGAAATTACTAAGTATTTTCTAATTCCTATTAACTGTTTTTTTTTAGAAACTAGTGATTTGCAATTAGTTTCAACTGTTTTTCAAATATACAGCTGGAAAGAAAGGTCTTTAAAACTCAACCACAGACATAGATTTGAAAGAGTGGGTCAGCAGAGAGGTTACTCTCCCTGAGCATTAGCAAAACAGTCACAGATGACACAACTTGTTTAACTGGAATCTTTACTCAACAGTTTCTTAAACTTCAGAATATTCAACATGGAAAACTAGTTTTTACTGCCTTGCCTTCTGGTAACTTCATTAATAGGTATTTCAAAATGCCAAAGGCTATAGGGTGAGGAGTGCTACATTTAGAGCGACTATTCACTTCCTTTGGAGGGAGCCGATTGGGATTTTTAAAAACTTACTCTCCAGTATTTGATGAAATAGCTGAAGACGGTTGTCACAATGTACAGGCAATAGAGAACGGAATAAGCTAAGAACTGGAGGAAGAATTTGTAGTTGGAAAATCCAATGCAGTTATTAACCCTAAAAAAAAGAAAAGAAAAGAAAACTAATTTGAAATCAGGACCTATTGACTGAGAACACACTGATAGTTAAGTGGACTAACCAAAGGAGACACGTGACTCCTGCTGCTTCATTACATGTTGTATAAAAACCCAACAGAGACTCAGATTCCTTAATATAAACAGACTGGAAAAACAAGTACACACCTCACTAGTTTCCCTTTTTATTTACCAGCAGGGTCATCTGAGCTACCTAATAGCTTTAGAATGGCTCCTGAAACACCCAAGCAAACCTGGATTTTCATTGCTAAAAACATGTCTGTCTTAGTAGCTGCACTTTGACGCTCTCTGTTTGTAATTAGGTGATTCCACACTGCCTTTTTAGGTCAGACACACAATTTTTATAGAAGAATCACTGAATTTAACTATCAGTAACATTTCAAAATCAAGTCGTCTAGAAAGAGAAACGAATTGCATGATGTTGAAGAAGAGAAATACTTGTGCCGTATTTCATTACTGGCTCAATGGCTAAAGTTAATGGATAGGAGACTATTAGGTTTGCGACCTCAGGAACTCACTACCATACCTTTACTGGTATTTTCATCCTTGTTTTAAAATGTTATCCTCCCCATAAAAACAAAGTCCAGTGAATTAAGGTAGCAAAAATGGGCATGTTGTAACTCGGCTTAAAGAAGTGGATATATTAAACAACTTTGACCCTTTTAGAGCATAGAAATGAATCAAAAGGACTTACCATGGGCAGTGATGGTCCATTTTTAAAACACACCTACAAAGAGGACAAAATACAGTATGATAAATATGGCTATGGAAATGAAGAAACACTTCAAAATTGAACTCAAGTTTTTAGCAGTATTTTTACATAGTTCAGCAAAACTATCTACAGATTTCCAGTCTGGCAAGTCCAAAGTTACTGCCTCCTAAACGACTCACAGGATGATCAAGTTCCAGCACCGTCCTGGGACTATGCTTGCAGTAAGTGACAACTCTAGAAGTGTAGTCTTGAAAGGGTTAGGGAACTCCAGACTTCCGATACAGTGAAAAACTTCATGATGCCACCTTTAGCTTTGTTTACTTATTTCAATAATAATGCAAGGAAGTATAGCCTGTGTATGAATCAAAGGTAAGTGAAATATGGGTGGAATAGGCACTCAAGAACAAAGGTATGACAGTAATATACACTAACATAAAAAGGGGTTGTTACAAACCTGGAACAATTTGAAAGACAAAATAAAATACAATGTTGGTCAGTAACTCAAAATAGAATTAAATATCTATACCTCTGTATTGATTCAGATGATTGAACAGACAAATAAGTGGGGCAGAAGGGACACATCTCCTTATGCAGATGTATTCCAAATAATTTATGCATATATTTCAAGGAGAGGAGACATAACTTCCTATTACTTTAGTTTGGAGTTATGTAGAGTGACTTTCACCCAAAGAGTATAGTTCAGAAATGAGAGGAGGACAGAATAATCTCACACTGGAAACACCTCACAAACATCAGTTGAGAGAGATGTTCAATATTAACATTTCAGTCAAAAGTCATGTTTATATGTACCCTTAATACCATGTAATGAGATTAGTACATTAGCTCCATGGTCTTCTTCCACATTATCCCATTATAATGATCATGAGAAAAGAATAAACACATTTTAACTGAAGGACAATTTATAAAACATCTGATTCTTAATCCCCAAAACTGTAAAGGCTGTCAAAGCCAAGTAAAATCTGAGAAATTGTCATAGATAATATGGCCTACACAGTAGATGTGATTAGTTAATTTAATGGGATATGCTGGCTGGAATCTTGGAACAGAAAAAGAATATTAGGGGGAAAGTGAAGATATCTAAAAAGTATATTTCAGTTAAAAGTTATATATAAGTCGCCCTACAGAAACACTCACATACATACAAAATGACATCTGGACAAAGATATTTATACAGCATCGGTTTGAATAGTAAAAGCTGTAAATTACATAGAGTTTCAATAGTAGAACATTTTTAGAATTAAGCTATATTACAATAGAATATAATGAAAAACAATGTCTTAATATTGGTTTATTAATCTGAGAAATGTATCATACTAATGGAACATATTAATAATGGGGGAAAGTGAGTGTTGGACATATGAGAACTCTCTTCACAATAAATCTATAAATCTGAAATCATTTAAAATGAAATGTTTCTTTTGAAAATGCAGTATTAGTTTTCTATCTTTAGACTAGAATGATTATCACCCCTATGAAAGTGTTTGGCATGTATTCATTATGTCTCAAAAGAAATGCTCTTATCTAGGCATGGTTACACGTTAGGATCAGTCATTCCGTTGTCTAGGCAACCATCAGTGGCCAGCATCAGCACAGAGAAAGTATAGTTAGTTGTCACTTACATAGCACAGACAGAACAGTGATGGCAGCGGTCTGGCTTGATTAGATGGCACCGGTCACAGAACCGCACAGCTATAGGAAATAGAAAGTGGTCAGTATGAGTTCAGGGTCAATATAAGATCCCACCGTTTACTAGTTTGTGGTTATATCTTGTTACACACTGACTACAGATGGTCAAATGTATCTCAAGCTACTAAGCAAAACGTAAAAACACAGCAAATTGTGGCATTTAAATTTTTTGTTTGTTGGACCAGTCTTAAGAGAACTTTTAAGGGTTGAAAGAAGGGGGAAAGGTTTCATCTTTGGATAACTGACAAAAAGTTTTGTATTATAAACTAACTACTATCAACTGTTTCTATGATTTGGGAACTCATTTAGTCTGTTTATTCCAACTTTCCTCCCTGAAAATAAGAATTTATCTCCTATTTCCAGAGGTTAGATTGTATAAGATAGATACAATTCCTATAGCATGATAATGAATGTGATTCTCAGGATAACAATTTGGAGAGCAAAAGAGACATTTTATCTAGGACAATTTGTTGCACTCCCCATTTTACAGATAAAGAAATGGAAACCCGTGCCACATCAAGTGCCATGATCAAGGCCATGTCACAGCAAATGAATGGCAGGGCTGTAATCTATGCAGTTGTTTTTCTGACTTCTTAGTTTTGGGTTCTATTTCTACACACACACACACATATGACTCCCTAAGTGATGGAATGTTACCTGGAAGTGCAAAATAAACCCTTTCCTCTCCAGATATATATATATACACACACACCATATGTGTGTATGAATCTTCTTCCTCCTTCCTTTCTTTCTTTCCCAATTAAAGACATTTATTATTCTTTTTTTTCTCAGTTTTCTCCACATTTATTGTTAGAGTATTGCTATGTATAATTGCATAACGCTGTTATTTTTGTCTAAAACCTGAAGGTACAGATAATTTAACAATTCTATCTAAAGTGTATATTGGACACATATAAACGAGTTAACACAATAGGCTGCAAATTCAGCAGAGCCCCGTGTTCATTTCTGCTAATGAGTGTTTGTGTGCATGTGTGTGAGGGGGGAGGGAGGGAGGAAGGGAGGAAAGGACAGGGAGAGAACGAGCATATCATGTCTCAATATATGCCTGCAATAGTTCTGTAATTGATCATCTGCCCTTCATTGTTGCTGCCATACAGTACTTAATATGCAGAGCTGCTAGATGATTTATTAAAAAGTAAAGCAAACATATTATTATCCACTTGACACTCAGTGAATTTCCAACATGCTCGGAATAAAATCCAAATTCTGTATCAGAGCTTGGAGCCTCTGCCCAACTTTTCAAATGTCCTTTGTACCACTGTCTATTCTCTATGCTCCAGTGTCATTGACTACCTCTCTGTACTTGTAAAACTGCAACCTTTTGCCTATCTCGTGGCCTTTACAGTTCTTTATGTTCTTAGTGATCATCTCTCTATGCTCTTTGATCAATGGCTTGATGGCTAGGTTTTTTCATAAGACAAACACTTTATTTTTTTTAGAAAAGAAAATAGACTATCTTTTTTTCATTTTATTTACCAAACCTAGTTCCCACTCCTTCCCCTCCTCCCATTCCCTCCACCTAGCCCCACACTCCCCACCCACTCCTCAGAGAAGGTAAGGCACATTGCTTTGGGGAAGGTCTAAGGCCCTCCCTATTATATCTAGG
>LOEQ01006148.1:0-17790 GCA_001685075.1 Bramus lutescens
CCGGAGTAGCCTGCGGGTAGACACACAAGCGCGCGCGCGCTTCCTCGTTAGATGCTACCAGACTTTGAAGAATGGTCTCGGTGGGGCTCTAGTAAGAAGAAACTAAGAGCCTGGTAGAGGGTGTGTCTGAAACCTGGAAGGGATTAGCAAACACCCACAGGATGACAGGATTGATCCCTCAACTAGACAGACCCAAGACCAGGGGCCAGGAAACCTGGTTGCGGCGACAAACGGAGGACTAAGTCCCAGAGGACCTTATACAGGGTTAGGGAAACAACTCCAGTCTAAGAAGACTGGCCTAATAACCCCAGACCCTCCGCCCCTCCACTGGGCTCAGATGACTGGCGGGTGATCGCCAGTTCCAAGACCTGATCTGGTTGCCCAAGAAAGTCACTGGGCTTAGAGATCTTGGGCGAGTGCTGGGCTTAGAGATCTTGACCCTCCTCCCCAGTACTATTCCTGCAAAGCCCAGTGGAGAGAAGTGTGAAGTGTGTTGCTTTCCTTTGTTCTGATGTTTTGTTTTGTTTATCCAAGCCCGTCTGGCACAGAACCCCACAACAAAATTGACTGGGAGCTGCCGCAAGGAGGCGGTGTGAGCTACAGTGGAGCCCATCTGGTTTCTTTAGAGGTGTTGATTTCCTGGAGAGGCTCAAAAGATAGAGGTGCCTACACATTCCATTTGCTCACAAAAGGCTTTTCAAGAGGAGGGGTCCCGTGGGCAAGATGCCCAGCCTCTGGGAGGGGTAGATGGGAGCCTGTCACTTAGAACTTTTATCTGCTTAAGCACTCACCAAGAATGTCGAGGGTTGGGTCCAAATCAAAGCCTACACACACACACACACACACACACACGCATGTACACACACCCCTACCTTCTACATCCGTCACTTCCACCCCACTGCCAGGAGGCGGTGCTGTTGAACTCTAGACTAATCCAAGGATAATGCAGCAGTCCATCAACTGCTAAGAGTCTGGGTTGCTGGGGCCTAGTCCAAGGCTAGGAAGTTCGACTGCGGGAAGCCGGGCAAAGTTCCCACTGCTTACATAGAAATCTAACTTTGCTGTTCCAGTAGATCTCGGACTTTAGTCGGGAACAGAAGACTGCGCTGTCCTCACGTGGGGGAAAAATGTGCGCAGATGGGCGTGGGACCAAGAGGGTGGGGGGAGAGCCGTAAGACTGTGAAAAGAAGAAAGTGGGACACCCTCCACCCGCTTGCCCATGTGAAACTCTGCCAAGCCAGGGCCGAGACCTGCGGAGTCTAACTTTTCTTTTTTTGGGTCAAAGCTTACCCAACTTTCAATCAAGAAAACTCCAGAGCTGCAAATGGATGCCAAGCTTTTAAGCTCTGGGAATGAGTACAGCTATGTGGGTTCTTGGAAAGAGGAAGGGATGACCAGGGATTGGATAATGACGATGGCCTCTGGAGAAGGAGGCAACCTTCTGATGTGAGTTGGGACCTCCAGGGGCATTATCCTAAAATAGAGACATTCTCTAGGGAGAAAACAGCAGGGAACTGGTCACCTGCACTGTCTGAAGAGGGTGAGCTGGGGACCTTGTTCAAGCACTCGTAATTCAGTACTACGACAGCACAGCATTAAAGGGTGGCTACCCTCCTGAGCGGGGACTTCTGGGCATGCCAGGTGTCTTCATTAAAGTTTCTTTTGCTGTGCTAAAACACTATGACCAAAAGCAACTTGGGGAGGAAAGAGTTTATTTCTCCTTACAGCTTACAGTCTATCATCCAGGGGCATTAGGGCAGGAGCCTAAAGGCAGGAACTGATGCAGAGGACACAGAGGAATGTTGCTTACTGGCTTGTTCCTCATGGCTTGCTTAGTTTGCTTCTTACATCGCCCAGGACCACCAACACAGGATGGCAGTGCCCACAAGGAGACTGACTCTCCCACATCAGTCATCTATCAAGAAAGTGCACCATAGGCTCACCTACAGGCCAATCTAGTGGGGGGATTTTCTCGACTGAGGTTCCCTTTTCCCATGACTCTAGCTTGTGCCAAGGTGGCACAGAACTAGCCGGCACACCAATCCTGAATAGGATCAAAAACTGGTTAGGGTCTTGATGGAGTTTTAGCAGATTCACTGCCATCTCTGAGGGATGTTACATGGCTAAACTTTTTCTGGGGAGATGCAACACATGTCTACTCACCATAGGTAGGGAACCCATGACTAACCAAATTACAGATACCACCAAAGTCCAACTCGGCGAACCAATGTGTTTTATTGGGGTTAGCTGCAGGAATATGGGTGAGGAGTTATTTGAAAGGGACTCAAAGGAGAACTACATCACCAAGCCCACCTCAGAATATGGAACAGTCCGCAAAGCTGGGAGCCTGGAGCACACTGCACAACCTGCAGACAGCACAACAGTTTGGAGAGTATCCTTTCCAGGTGTTCCAGTTGTTCTAAATATCTTCCAGACCGCTGGTTTGGTCTCAAAGCCTTCTTTGCAGGATGGCTCCACTCTTTTGAGAGAGACCTTGCTTTTTCTGACAGGAAGCGGCCTAGTAAATTTGGTCAGTTTCAGGGACTTCCTGAAGCTATTTTGAGTTGTTTGCTTTCGCTGCAGGATAGAATGTTTTAATCTCAGAGAAAACTGTTAACAACAGTAGGAAGACTTATGCAAGGTG
The DNA here is from genome assembly GCA_001685075.1 of Bramus lutescens. Taxonomy (NCBI): domain Eukaryota; kingdom Metazoa; phylum Chordata; class Mammalia; order Rodentia; family Cricetidae; genus Bramus; species Bramus lutescens. The sequence goes on from LOEQ01006148.1 coordinate 2,645, forward strand.
TAACTCACTACTGCAAAGTATTGGGAATTCGACATAGAGAACTCAGTGATGGGAAAAGTTGTCCCACTATATATATATATATATCCTGGTCCTTCCATATTAGAAATAGTAGCAAGAGCAGCAACCTGTGGGAACAAAGCATCTACCCATGTGGGTACCAACAGGTTCTACAACATCCTGCAGAGATATGTAGATAGATATGGCATTGAGATCTCCCACCCGTCATCACTCTACCTTGGCCCTAAGCACATACTCCATTGTCTTCCAAGGCTTTCCCTCTGACATTGCAGTTTCCCCTTTCAGCCACTACAGTGTTGAAACCTCTTCTGCAGGCTTTAAACTGCCTCCTGTTGAACTAAGGTTTCCAGGCCTCTGGTCTTGGTGGTCCCTAGCTTCTTATCTGCATTTCCTTCTCAACTCTGTGTATGACACATCTACCTCCTTCTCCTCAGCCTGTTCTTCCCTCTGCCAACTTCAATTATGCATCAACTAAGACGTTTTACTGCTGAGAGACTTCCCTCAAAGGCCATCATGTCTCAAATACTGACTCAAGAATCAGGTTTCAGTCTTTTCTCTTTCATATATCCCTGAGTCATTTGCACTCTTGACCCTTTCCCCATTTTCAGGGCTTCGTCAATGATGTTCAATATGTGTGGTACTGCCCTTCTACGAGTAACTTCTCTTATCTTCTGACTGGGCCCACCAAAGTTACCACTTCATAAGATTCTTCTTGGAGTGACCGTCTTATCTCCAAGCTTCTCATTCTCCCACCAGGAAACTGCAGAGGGACTGTGCTGTGGGACAATGGTCTTGTACTCTGTAAAGATTTGTCAGTTGTATTGGTTTAATAAAATGCTGATTGACCAGTAGCCAGGCAGGAAGGTGAGGTGACCAGAATAGGAAAATTCTGCGAAGAGGAAAGGCTCAGTCTCCAGTCATCACCCAGACACAGAGGAAGCAAGATGAGAATGCCATGCTGATAAAAGGCACCAAGCCACATAGCTAACACAGATGAGAAATATGAGTTAATGTAAGATATAAGAATTAGTTAATAAGAAGCCTGAGCTAATAAGCCAACCAGTTTATAATTAATGTAGGCCCCTGTGTGCTTCTTTGGGACTGAACAGCTACAGGACCGGGCAGAACAGAAATCTCTGTCAGCAGGGCTGTCCTAGAAAAATCCTCCAACTCAGCTTTTTGTGTGTCACCATTTGAGCCACCAAGCTTAAAGCCACCTTTCCACCTCTGTCTTGGGCTTCATCAGTTTTCTTCTTGTCCCTCCACCATTCACAAGCAAAACTACTCCTGACATAACACCTAGTGTTGAAGCTATTGGGTTCTTGACACTGTTCCTGGCTTCTAATCTCGCCTCCTTCTCTGCTGCTACCCATGCCATTTGAATCCTCATACTCCTCATTGCTACTCACCACAGACACAGAGAACCCTGAGCTCCTTTCTGCTCCCTTCCTCACTGAAGGTGCTCATCTCTGGGCCTCTATTCCAATGCCACAAATAAAGGGGTTTTCATTTAAGAGTGCTGGGCTCAGTTTTGGAGCCAGAATCTGCTCCACTCCACGGCTTCACATGGCTTCAGTTATCAATGTTATTCTGGGCCCAATGGATGTTAAAAAGTCCTGGCAAGAGAAGCTTCTAATCAATGTCGGAGAAATGCTGCATCCGTCTCTCTTTCAGTCTCCAAATCACATCTCTTCCTCTGCTAGGCAAACCCACCTCTCCATCTCTGTCTTCTGTAGATCTTCCCTTCTTAGTGCCCAGTGGTAAGCTGCCTCAATCAACACGAGTTTCTGAGTAACTAAGGCAGAGCTGATCTGTCTGTGAACTTCCTACTTTTTGCTCCTTGCCAGCTCACTAGGTCACCTATGAATCCACCTTTTGCTGCACTTACAGTCTGGTTTCCTAGGGTGAATCATGGCTCTTATACCTCTTTGTACCCCTTACATCTAATATCATGGTTTGGGCAGAGTCACTACCCAAGAGTGACCAAGCATCTGCACACTGAGTAGTGATATGCATGCTTCTGTGTCCCTTGGGGTGATTTCTTCAAAGTAACCTGCAAAGCCAAGGATGGAGGACCTCAGAGTCTTCAGGGTAATTTAGAGCACAGAGTTTAGAACTAACTTAGCTTGACTTGAGTCCTATCTCCACCATTTTTAAGATTTTTTTTAATTTTAAGATTTTGAAAGTAACCTCACATTTTCTGACCTCTCTGTGGTCCAGTTTCCTCAACTGGGCGATGAAAATCATATTAGTAAAAGCATTATGAGAACTAAATGGGTTATGTGTGTAAAGCATTGAGTGAAACTGAACTATAATGAACTCTCAAATTTTAGCAAAAAAACAATCACACATTTCTCTGGAATTTGAGTTCAGCCTCTAATTGCTTCCAGTGCTCAGCTTGGTTCTAATTCCTTACTAGAAAGTCACTGTCTACTGGATTAAATTTAGTGCAGTCAAGCATTTTTACCAATTATATTAATAAGCAGTTGTGAAAAAAAACCTGAAGGAACAAAGGAGGCATAGGGAAACAAGTGGAGATGCCCAGTGATAGAGAGCCTCTGGTTCCAGTCCACAATGGGGGTATCCACTGTTAATCTCCCCATTTTCCAGATGTGGAAACCAAAAGTCAGCGAGAATAGGTGACCTCCAGAGTCACACAGTTAATATATAGTGAAATGAGTTACCAGATATTTTTTTTTTGGATAAAAGATCTATAATGCAGGATCCATCCAAAGCTTAATTAGTAACATTTCAATTATTTGGGCTCAACACACTCACAGAGGTACAATATCCAATGTACAGGAGGCTGTGCACTTACAATGACCATTAATTTTCTTGGAAAACAGTTACTTCTTCCACAGGGCTCATTACTGGTGAAAGCTTTACCAAAGGCCCCTGAGAGTTTGACTTTTTAGCTGGGAGTTTTTGCTTAATTTCTATAGAGGAGACATAATAAACTTCCTAGCAGTGAATAGACTTTAGACATCTATTCTAAAAGTAGACATAGCTGAAATAGACATCAAGAGGAGTCGGAGTCCAGACACGTAAGAGGCTTCCAAGGGCAGTGTGCCTACCTCATCCACACCTTCATCATATTTTATAAGCCATAACAACTGGGATACAGACATAAAAATAAATGTCTGTGGCTATGCAGCAATATATCAAGCCATAGGTAGAAAAATAAATGCTGGTTCAGTAAATATTCAATAATCAACAGTGTGTTTATAGCAAAGCAAACATTTTACTAAGTCATGGATCTCACTCCAGCTTTCTTCAAGAAACAATTGTGAACAATTGTTGATTGATCCATTGCAAATGAGTATATGTTGCATCTGTAAAATAAAATACAACTAACACCACCCTTAATAGTAAAACACTGAAAACATTCCCCTCTATGATCATGATCAAAGAAAAGAAATCTAAGCATGACACCTCCACTATGTGCTATACTGCTGTAACTAACAGATGAGTTCGCCTGGAAGAGGATAGAAGATCAGTATACAAAGTCAATTGAATTTCTGTGTAGCAACAATTCACAAACTAAAAGTTAAGCTCATAGAACAGTTACATTTGTAATAGTGCAAAATGAATGAAATATAACTATAACAGAATATCTATAACAGAAGAATATAAAATATATACTCTAAACCAGTAAGGAAATAGTGAAATAAATTTTAAAAGATTCAAACAAACCCTATGCCTGTAGACCAGAGGACTTAATGTAATGAAGGTGGCAAAGTTCTTTAAATTACTCTAAATATTCTATACATTACCTATTAAAATTTCAGCTGATTCTTTTTAGCATGCAACCTGAAATTCACAAAGTTTTAAATAGAAAAACCAAAAAATCCTGGGGAAAATGATCAATAAAGGAAGATTCACACCTACTCCTTTCAAAACATACTACAAAGATGTAGCATGCAAGATTTGGATACAGAGAATTAAATCAGTGAAGTGGAATGAAGAATCTAAACATAACATATCTATAATTAGTTGGCTCCCACAAAGGGAATTATTATGTGAAATAAGAATAATCACTTTAGGGCTGGAGAGACAGCTCAGCAGTAGTAACTGACTGCTCTTCCAGACAATTCTCTCTAGTTCATTTCCTAGCACCCATATGGCAGCTTAAAACTGGCTGTAAACTCAGTTCCAGGGGATTAAATGCCCTCCCTTTTCTGGCCTCTGTGGACACCAGTTATTAATATGGTACACAGACACACAAGTAAAGCACACATACAAATCAAAGTAATAAATAATTTTTAAAACCAAAACCTTCAGCAAATGATGCTGGGTGAACTAGAAAGCCACACAAGGTAGAACTAGAACTCTATCTCACATTATATCTAGAAATTACTGAAAAAAATAGGTTTTTTTTAGAAAACCTAAATGAGAGCACTAAAACTAGAAAACTTATTGAAGAAATTATGCATGTAAATTGTTGTAAAGTTTGTGACTGGAAATGATTTATTGTACATGACACCACAAGCACAAACAACAAAAGAAAATGCTAAATAGGCATCACTGAAGTTAAAAACTTATATTTCACAGAAAACAGACACTCGCATATTGGAAGAAAATATTTACAAGTCAAAACTGGTAAACAACTTTCCCCCAGACAATATAGGGAGCCACTGACAGTCAATAATAGCACAGATCATTCAACTACAATATGGACAAAATAGTGTCAAGGCAATTATCTGAAACAAATGGTCCACAAGCACTTGAAAAGATGTTCCACAGCATCAGCCAACAGATACATGCAAACCAAAACTACAGTAAGATATCTCTTCACACTGCATAAATATGGGTTCAATAAAAAACAAGTAATAAAGGTTAAGAAAAATGTTAAGAACTGAGAACCTTCTTGTAAGTTGGAGTGGGGAAAAGCAACAACACAGCTGCTTTAGAAAGGAGTTGGCAGTCAGTCCCTGGAGCTGTTAAACAGTTACCAAGAGAGGAGTATGTATTTCCACCTAAAACTTGTCCTAATTGCATCATTTTTAATAACTAAGTGGTACAAACAACCCAAATGTCCAGAGACTGATGAATGGGTGGATACAAAGTAGGATGTGGATACCTTGAATTGTTCTTGGCAAGAGAAAGGCAGGAAGGGCTGACTTGTGCCCTGATGAGGGATAAACTTTGAAAGTGGTGTGCTAAATAAAATACACCATGACTACATATTGCATGACTCCATTTTCAAGAAATTCCAAAAGAAAAAAATAGTCAGGTAGTATAATGATGACTGCCAATGGACATACAGTTTATTTAGGGGATGATGATAATGTCTCAAAAATGATTGTAGGAACAGTTACCCACCCATCTAGGTGGCTGTGCTCACATTGACTTGTACAATGCAAATGGATGAATGGTATAGTATATGGTTCACATCTCAGTAAAGTTGCTTACAGGAAGGACATATATTTGCTAATTACTAAGCATTAAAACTGAAATAACAGAACATGGGTCCTGCCAAGAACAGACCCGAGTCTTTCTCCTACTGCTGGGGGCTTTATGGTATGAGGTAGAAAATTAGACTTATAACCACCTCTCCATCAATGGGATGTAGCAAGGATCAGATAAGCTAGTTTCTGCGTAAATCAAAGGAGACTCAGAGATGCCTGGTGAGCTCATGGAATCTGCTGTGTTGTGTGATGTGTGTTGGGTCTAGATGAGTTATTGTGCGTAGCAGATTCAGGGACTACCTCTTTATCACCTCAACTAGGTGTACCCAAAGCTTCACTCCTAAGACGTGTCTTCAAAGAAAGCAGAAGCCTTGAGGAAAACAGAAAGAGATCAACAGCATCGAAGCCTACTGAGCAAGACACCTTTCTGAAACATTTACCTGCTGGGCACGAACCACTTATCATTAGTGGATAAAGACTATGGACCCATTTTCAGAATAATATTTGAAATAAAAACATCAACTAAAGTATAAAATTCCAAAAGGAAATCACTCATATTGAAACATGATCAAATAAAGCAACCATCTGCTAGCAAGAAAATGCTTTTTTAATAAAAAATTGTAAAAGCTTTATAGAAAATACAATGAAACTTGTTAAAAGTTTAAAAGATGGGGAAACTAAAACACCTCCTCTCAAGCCCATGAACAAGCACAAAGAAGACTCTTTCTAGATATTGTAGTGAGAAAGGAATGTCCATCTTCCTGTTGTCTGGCTTCCCAAGTGGGGTAACTAGGCTCTACCTCGAAGGTGATGGTCTTGCCTGTCACAAAAGTTATCATCCTGCGCTAGAGGCAAGGAACTCAGTACAGTATGGACTCTTTCCAGATGTTGTGGTCAAACAGGGTGCAGTTAGCTTTCAGCTGCTTGCAGAAAAGATTATCTCCTGCTGGTCAGGGAGGATGCCTTATGTGCTGTAGATCTTTGCCTTGACATTCTCATTGATGTCGTTGAGCTTGCCCTCCACAGAGGCTTCTTTTTGCCTGTTTTTAATCACAATTCATCATCATTTTAACTGGTGGTCTGTGAAAATAATGTTTCCAGAGAGCTGCAACAACACAGATATCTGCAAATAGCTGTGACTCCCGCTGCTGATGGTCCAGGTCCTGTCAACACTTCTGTGGTAAATATGCCTCTTCCTCCTTCTTTTCTTCTTCATCTTTGACCTCCTCTTCTTTTCCTTCATCATCTCTTGTCCTCTTCTTCCTCCTCCTCTTCCTTCTTTCCCCCCTTTTCACCTTCTTTGTTCTCCACTTCCTTCCCTTTGCCCCTCCTCCTTTGTTTGCTCCTCCCCCTCTGTTTCTTTTTCTTTCTCCTCCTCCTCTTTCTGAATGAAAAGATACACTGAGTTTCATGTAAAGATGAGTGAAAATAAAAATGTACCCATTCTCCTTCCAAGTTGGCAGAACTTCCAAATGAAGAACCACTAAATTGAAAGAACATAGAACTCTCTCTGTCAGTCAAACTAAAACCTCTGCAGTATTTTGTCAAGGTGCATTATTGTCATGTTAGGCTTTCCCTTTCGTTTACACATCACACTTCTCACGGATCTTATTTTAATTGGAAACACAGTGAATGTTTGACATGAATATGCTCTTACACTGAGCAGCACCATCCTGGAATTCAGCCCTTAGAGAAGAGCCAAGAAATTCAGAAGTGTTATTTGAAAGATGTCAAATGTGCTCTGACTTCTTGCAAACATTTCCTGTTGGCAAGTTCAGAGCTCATGAGTTCACAGCCCAAGAGGCGCAAACACCAAGCATGTGTAGAGAAGGTAACATATTTTGCTTCCAGGAGAGAGACTATAAAAAGAGAACTATCTAGTTTAATGTTATGGTAGAAGAATAATTTAATATGGGCTATAAATACACTAAAGAAGAGAAATCCAGCAGTGAGACACCTGTCCTAAAATTAATTGCACACATCTAATACTCGCCTTTAATTTGAACATTCGTTAACATGAGAAATATATTAAAAGTATAATTAATACATCCACTGGGTGGAGAGTTCTGGAAGTAACCTTGCCTAATTTAGAAAAACTGTGTGTAACAGCTAAACTGTCTCTGAGTGAAAGCAAAACAACCGTTTTTCAGTTTTCTGCTTTTCTGAGTTTTGTTATAGAAGCATAAATTTTATAAGTAAAGGTTTAAATTTTTATGAAGAATATGAGCAATGAAATGAAAACTAGTGACTTCCAAATACTCTGGCTATTAATATAGTTTAACTTTATCAGTCTTACGCAAGCAGGAGCTAGTTTGACTTATTTCTAACTCTACTTCTCGATGAGCTTCAGAGAGCAGCTGTTCTCCCCCCACCCCCAGACAGAGTTTCTCTTTGTAGCTTTGGAGCCTGTTCTGGAACTCGTTTTTGTAAACCAGGCTGGCCTTGAATTCACATAAATCCGCCTACTTCTGCCTCCCAAGTGCAGGGATTAAAGCCGTGTGCCACCCCTGCTCAGCTGCAGCTGCTCTTAGGACTTAAGAAGATATGTGTTCCACATCCTGAGAGTTCATCCTGCAACAGCAAGCCTGATTCCCCAGACACACATTTTACAAGAGGACAGAATTTTATCCCATGGGTTCACACTGTTCAAAAGGTGCCTCGTCTCTCTAGTCTTTGCCATTCTCCGTTTACTATTTGGCTGTTATATCACACTGTGTCTTGGCTTAATGTGTAGAAGGCATATAGCCAAGAGAGAGCACTGTAGGATCTGGAGGAGCGCTGTAGGATCTGGAGGAATTCGCAGAACATCCTAGAACAGACAGATATGTTTTTCCATAAAGAGTCAAAAGAATCACTCTTTCAGTATATGTGGGACCTTCCATCTCTGCTGTAACCATACAGCCCCAATTTGGTATCACAAAGGAGGCAAACATTAGCTGCATGCCCTAACAATTGAATGTCTGCTGCCTTGTAACAAAGATCCCCAACATTTTCTGTTGGAAACACTCAGTATTTGAGCCTCCTGTCCAGCCAAGTCATTGTTGAGTAGATTTGAACTAAGCATGATTCAGGGTGACAACATATTTTTATATACATCTGGCCCAGTCAAGAGTAGGGACTGCAGATTAGCAACCCAAGGCCTTCTGTGGCTATGGCAGGTGTAACACCTCTAGGAGTGAAACCTCCAAGGACAGGAGGTGAGGAGAAGGAAGGCTTTATTCTGCAGTCAGGGATGGCAAAAACTTGAGTCCATTATTTAAGAATCTCCACCCACAGGCCTGTGGATGACTGAGAATCTAATTCTCTCTAAAGAGCAGAGGACCTGCTCCTCACTGGAGGGGCTGCAGACCTACCCACTTCCACCAAGAGCCAGCCCACCCACCAAGGGCTTCAAGGTGAAGGGGAGGGTGGAAAACATCCATTCCACACCCAAATCATTACAGATACTTAAACTGAGTGATACTGATGCCAGATCACACAGAAGCATTGGCCAAAGCTCCTCTGTGAGCGTTATTCCTCCTTGGAAGGGACTTTTGGAACACACATCAAATTGCATCCTCCCATCACCCCTTCCAGGGTTTTCTAGAAGCGGGGATAATGGGATGGGCACTTATCTGTCTGGTTTTTCCTCAGAACAAGTAGTCACTTTTCTGTTCCTGGTGACCAGCTGGCCACCGAAGAACTACCGAGCCAACAGCTGCAAAAGATAATTTTTGGCAACACCAGCCATGATGCAAATTTCCAAGTCCAGCTGGTTCCACTGCAAGAGGATAAACACAAACAGCTGAAAAAAACAGTAAACCCAGAACTTGAAATACTGCAGAAACTCTGGAACTTTCAACTTCAGCATTTCGTCCATCCTGCTGTTGTCTGTGGTCTTAAGCCTAGATATCATTTTTGTATTTCATCCTGTTGTCTAAAAGTTGTATTTCATTAGGAATTAATCAGTCCTTGTAAACAAAATATCTGGCTTCTTATTTCTCTTCCTGTTGCTGTTACTCCATTGCTGATCCAGGATCTTTCTAAAATGTTGAGAGTCTCACTGAAACCCGTCAGTCCCTAGGGCTCAGTAAAAGTAACAAAGACGCAAATACTGTTCCCTAGAATGCTGGATGCATCAGGGCTCTTGGCAGAGGGAATGCAGTTCACACTGGAAAAAGGATGACCTGCTGCGGCACAGGCTGAGAAATAGTCCACAAAGAAGGTATAGGCTATATTCCTTGCTCAAAATATGTTGATCCCAGATTGACTCCTTCCATTTCACCTAGACGCTTGTTATAGATGCAGAATATTTACCTTCACCCCGCTCCTTTGAGCCTTTTGTGTCAGAGTGTGCTTCCTGAAGAGATCCTAGGGGAGGTTGTTTGGGAGATTTGCTGCATCTGTTTCCCTAGAGGAGTTGTGTTAGAGAAGGAGCCAACTGGTCAACCTAATGGCCTCAATGAGCATCCTGCACAGGAGCTGGATCTGCTCTTTGCCTCCCCTCAGACTATTGAGTAGATCAAGACATTAAGTTTGCATCTTCTCTACTTCAGCCACTTGTCTGAAAAGAGGATTCCTGAGCTCCAGCCCCAACACATTGGATCAAATACTCTGGGGTTATGTCCCACTAAATTCTGAGGCACAGGCTTGAGGAATATAATCTCATTGTAAGAGGAATAAATGAATGGCTTCCAAGGTTCCTATCCTATATCCTCATCACCCTAACTCTCCTTCCTGGGTTTTTTACTTGGAGCTTGGCTTACCCTTTCAGGGTTCCTATAATCATAGTTTCTGTCACTGGGCACCATTTCCCCAATCCCTGCCCTGATGTGGTAGTAGAAATTTACATTTATGCCGAGATGAATGGGATTTTGGAATTTTGACATAAAGAAATATAGAACAAGCAACCCTGTCATGAAGCTGAAAGTTACAGCAGGATGAAAGGAAGAGAAAAGACTGACCCTAGATGCTGAGGTGTGCAGAATTCTCAGAGCAGCCATGCCCTGCCAAGCTCTGAATTTCTTGTCAGGGGAAAGGAAGCAATTCCCTTAGGTTCTGCCACTACAGAAAGAAAACTGACTGTGCTACTGAGTGTCGGCCTCGTCTGTGTGAACTTGGGCAAGGTTTGAGTGTGGTGCACTGGATTGCATATTATTGGTTCTCAGACCTTTCAGCTTCAAGGCCTGGCCCCTATCATTAGTCAAATAGCACTATTAAATAATGTAAGGAACAAAGTTTATTAGGTTACATCCCTGCAGGCAAAGTCAACAACCCTTTTCTGTTAAGGGCTAGATGACAAATACACTAGCCTTTATAGGCCATTTGGTCTCTGCTGTTCCGGCAGAAAAACTGCCACATACCATATGAATACATGTGGCTGCTTTCCAATGCAACTTGGTTTATGGACTGTGAAATTTTATAATTCTCACGTACCATGAAATACTTCTCTTCTGTTCATTTTTCCTAAACATTAAAATATGTAAAAACTATTTTTATTGGCTCACAGGCCACTGTGAAAACATGTAGTGGGAGAGATTGGGTCTTCAAGCCATTGATTTCTCAACTTGCTTTGCACACACATACACACACACACACACAAACACATACACACACATAAAAGAATCTCAGAAGATGCAGCCTTCCCTTACAAAAGTTTCATCTTGTTCAAAGGAGAGAAGAAAGGGGAAATCCAACGACTAAGAAGCATTTTATTCAAAAGATACAGAAAAAAAAGTCTTACCCACAATAGCTGTTGAACAAGTCATGAGAGGGTTAGAAAGGCATTAAGAACTGTGGAAGAAAAGGAGGAAAAGAAACAGAAAAACACACTGGAGAGTTGAAAAGTTTAGAGTCGCTTGCTTTGTACTATAAGACAAGAAAGAAACTCTGTTCTGTGTCATCAGTAAGAGGGAAAGCATCCTTGTACCTTTCCCAACAAAAGCATGGTCTCTGTAGCTCCAGATCCCCCAGCCTCATTGGACACTGGACCTAATTACATGGCTTACTGAAAGTCTGAGACTCCTTTTTTCAGAGTCCTCCATTCTCTAAACTCACCACCCCTAATGTGTGATAACTCATCCCATTTGCTTGTTAACAAGATCTATCTTTCCCGCTACCAAGGAGCTTCTATCCTCTAATTAGGTCAGGCAGTCAGTCAACAGAAGCCATGGTTTCTAACCATTCAAACTTCACACTTGTGCACACTCCATTTTCTAACTGTTCTTCAATGCACAGGACTACAAAAGCGTGATAGACCCAAGCTGTACTTTGAAAAGTTAAATAACTGTTAACAGTGAGTAGTATAGTATTACCTATGATATGGTGTATACATTTACAGTTGTTGTGATAGCCGGTTACCACAAGCAAGTGGTTTATAACAACACAAATTATCATACAGCTCTACATGTGTGAGGCCCAGAATCTCAGTCTCCCCAGAGTTGAATGCCTTCTGGAGGATCCAGGCAGAATCCTTTCCTTCATCTTTTGTTAGGGCTATCAGACCCTTCTTCCTTCTTCAAAGCCAACAGTACAGAGACCATTTTCAATATTCTCTCTTTCTCTGTCTTTCCACTCTCTTTCTCTCTCCCTCCCTCACTCTGTGCATCTCTTCTCTTGATTGACTCTTATGCTTCCCTGTTCTACCTTCTACAGACCCTGTGAATATGCTGAGTCATCAAGCTAAAGCACCTAGAATGGTGGTTCTCAACCTGTGGGTTGCGACTGCTCTGGGGGTAGAATGAGACTTTCACAGGGGTTGAGTATCAGATATCCTGCATATCGGGTATTTACATTGCAATTCATAATTGTAGTAAAATTATAGTTATGAAGTAGCAACGAAAGAATTTTATGGTTGGGGTCACTACAACATGAGGAACTGTGTTAAAGGGTGTAGCATTAGAAAGGTTGGAAACCATTGCCCCAGAGTGGAAGGACAGTACAGGATTAGTAACCAAACCAAGAGGGAAAAGCCTTCTTGCCAACATGGCATAAGGTCCTTAGTATTCCTGGTGTAGCACATAAACAGATAAGAGTATTTGGACTGCAGTTTATTAACTCTTAAAATGACCCACTCATCTCTTTCTCCACTAAGTTAACTATTTCTAATTAGAAACTTCTGTTGTCAAGAGCACTACCCACTGGGCAATCAAAACGTCAACATCTGTACTGTAATTAAAGGAAATGTGTTTTCTAGATTTTTGTCACTCTCATTGTGTTTCCATTTGAAATAATGTGTTGTGCATAGCACGATGCTGGTGCAGCCTGTGCTGGGTGGGGTTTGCATTCATCTCAGGACTGTGTCAGCAATAAAGGTCCCACATTGTAAGCTAGCTGGTACAACAAGGTATGTACAGAGTTCATTGCCAGTTGTGGCCATGGGACTCAGTCTTCCTCAGTTTCCTCTTTGGAGTAAGGTCTATGATTGCATTTCATTTTCTAGGAATGATGACACACATGCTAGCCAAAACTGTGTAACTATGCCATGTTACTCAAAGACAGAGGCTAAGTGACCTATAAAGTAAGAAATGACCAGTCGACAAACCTGACAATTGGGCAATTTAGAAAGCTTTATTTTCAGATGCATGGAATCACTTTTCTGAGAAATGTTACAAAAGAATTACTCTGCAGATGTCCCTGATAGAAAGTTCTAGAATCCCTGCCATACCTAATGTTTGCAGTTTGGGGTTAATATTTACTAGACCTTCATTGTATATCATTTCCCTTCATCCCTTCCATTTTCGGACAACTTGCTTTATGTCAGGCTTCATATCAAGTATAAATCAAGCTTCATTTCCTTAAACTCTCATAACAAACAAGTGCCCACATTATTTTTATTATTCCAATTTTACAGAGAATGGAACCAAATTCAAACCGATTAAATTGGTCAAAGGCACAGGGCACCTGTGAAACCAGGTTTCAATTCTATGGCATAAACACTCACATACAGCATGCAACCATATATCTACCTTTGAAATGGCTTAAGCAAAATGAAATGTCAAAGGAAATATGAGCTTGTCTATTTTTATGCACCCTGTGCGGTTTTGCTTCTGAGACATTTCACATCTTCATTCAGACTGTCTTGTAAAAGGGCCATTGGATAGATGAGGACGCACAGCCTCTGTATTTAAAGTACTCCTAAAGCAGAAACATCCATATGCATTAGTTTTCTTTTTCTGTAACAAAATGCTAAGGTTGGAAACATTGTAAAGAAAAAGAGCCATTCAGCTCACAGGCCTTGGAAGATGGTATCACATGACAAAGGTGCCTGGGAGGGCACACGGGAAGTGACCAAGCATGTTGATAACCTTGCCATTAGCAACTTGATCTCAACTGAAGCACTTCATTATTGAGAGACCTAACTCTCTCCCTGATGCAAATCCTAATCCCTTCCAAGAGTAGTGACTTAAACTCTATGTCTTAAAGAGTCCATTGATTGCTCAGTACCACACTGGGGACCAGACTTCCAGATATGAGCCGGAGCACCAGATTTCCATCAACAGGAAAACAGGGAGATAAATGGTGGCATACCGAGTTCCACCCAGTCGCTTCAAGAAGTGAATGTGGAACAGCAAGGTGAATCTCAAAGCATTAGACTTAACACAGATCCAGACTATGGAACCATTGTGAGCAAGTTTTTCTACTCTTGGCTGTCTCTCTAGAACAGGAAACCTCCCTGAGTTCAGCCCCTTCTCTCCAAACGAAGAGAAAGCCTATATCCTGGAGTTGGGGCTGTCTTTTCAGATCCTCGGTCATGGCTTCCACGAGTTGGTGCAGAGTTTTCCTACTCTGACCCTCTTTGCCCTTCCTCCCACAGTCTTCCTTCCAGCTTCAGGTCTGAGGAGTACTGGATCCTTTTCTTCACAGCTCCCTCAATGCCAAGTTCAACCTTGATGCTCAGTTGATGACCAAATTTCACTGCCAAACAACAGAGTCGGCATCTTCTCTGAGCTCAGCCTCTTACATACAGCAACACTGTAATTAAGGCACTTGCTTCTATTTGGCTCACACTTTCTGTATTTGCGGTTCAACCACCTAACACCTCAGTGCTCTCTCCAGTTCATCTGAACTCCCGACACCCAAGAGGCGCTAAAGAACACAGTACAACACACTTAAAATCAAATACAGATGTTTCATGAATGCCACCGCTGAATGAATTTAAAGACAAACCTCCACTGGCTTAGAAGACATATTTGTAAAGTGTGTATCAGAAAGGACTAGTCTCCAAAATACACAAAGATTTTCTGAAACTCAACAAGCAAACGACCCAAGTAGAAAAAATGGTCTCCAAATCTTAAGCAACACAGATAGCAAAGATGTATATAAGCAACATATCTCAGTGGGAACTCCAAATGAAAACAGTGGGATACCAATACACACTATTAGAATGACTAAAAGCCAACACTTACACTTGCTGACACCTATGTTGAGGACAGTATAGAACCCAAAGCTATGGCTCTCAATAGTGGGAATGCAGAAAGACTTGGATGCTCTGGAAGACTTGCCATTCTTTACAAAATAGATACACCCTTGCTCTCTCGTTCATTAATCCCACCTCCAGGCATTGATTCAAATTCAAGTTGAAACCTTAGATCTACAAAGATGTCTGTATGAGAATATTTTAGTAGCTTTCTTCATAAGTGTCAAAACTCAGAAGTAACCGTAATGTTCTTCAGTAGGTGGGTACATAACTGGCAATAGACTATTCGCCCAGTGATCACAATCAAAAATTTATCAAGCCAT